>SNQJ01S0201188.1:5267-16890 GCA_010110895.2 Picea sitchensis | reverse complement strand
TTTTCCTTGTTGGAGATTCCTTGGTTCTCCTACCCTTACCCCGTCCCCTACCACCCTGAAAGCATTTGATGGACATGATTTTCAACCTCACAGAATCTTGCAATCTTTTGTTGTGACATTAAAGGGTAAGATCATTTTGGTCGATATCGAAGTGGTCGACGCAGCCCTGGATTATAATTTGTTACTTGGTCATAGTTGGTTCTATGCGATTATTGTTGTCACATCTTTGGTGTTTCGTATATTACAATTTCCCCATCAAGGAGAAATTAACATTCTTGACCAACATGAGTCTAGAACTCCAGATCTCCATAATGCTGCAACAAATAATGTCCCTTTTCTAGGACATAATATCTTTGAGAGTGTAGGATTAGGTCTCCTTAAGGATTCCTCACTCACGGGGGTTTTTCCTTTTCCTGCTCCTCCCACCCCGCAAGTTTCCATGTTAAACATGATTTCGACTAAGGTATGACAATCCATAGAATTATTTAATACTTTGGTAGTATCTGGTCTTAATGAGCATAGTTCATTGTCTCTGTCAATCTTGTTAAAAAATGAAACAACCCCCCCTCCATTAGAATCGAGTCTCACTCTAGATCAAGTCCTTGAACCTTCTTTTCCTCTTCCTAGTGAAAATGTTACCATTAGTAACTAGACTCCTAAATGAGGAAATAAGAAGAGTTTTCAGAGGAAACGATGCTTTGGGGGAAGGTCTCTAGCCTCTATACGTCATGATGGAGCAATGCCACTAGCTTCTATTACGCAAGATGGGGGGAAAAAACCTCTAGAGAAACATGTTGCTAGGCGTGATCCTCGATTGGGAGACATTCCCATCATAACATAGTAGTCTTTTCTATAATGATCTTGGTATTTTTTCTTTCTCATTCTCATAAATACATGAGAATAGGTTACCAGGTACACTTTTATCTCTTTTTTCAGACTCGTAAAATCTATACAAAAAAGGAACTCTTTGGAGTCTCCTTTAAGCTTTTTTTAGACTCCCTAACCATGAAAATATTGCCAATTTATATTGCTTCCTTTCACAATCATTTAAAGGTTTTGAAGGGCGTCTTTCGAGTGGTAGTTTATCTCTTTTTCGGCCTCATGAAACTAATTACGAAAAAATAATAATATAATCAAACATGCCTAGAAGAGTTCTCCCATGTATGTTTTTACACCTTTTTTGGGCCTGGGAGACTAAATTTATGAAAAAGTCATCCATGGAGTCACCTTTAAATTATTTTCAGACTCTCTAAACATGAAAAACCATCGATTTTACCTTCTTTGGGATCGTAAAGGTATGCATCGAAGGACCTATATGAGTCCAATCTCCAGGACCCATTGGGGACTGAACCCATCCTTCTTCACGTTTGTTAAACATATGATGAGGGACTCATCTAAAGGATGAGCTATATCGAGAATGTGTTACCCTCCTCGATATCATTAAACAAAAAAGAGGTACTCATCTATCTAGATGGGGGAAAAATGAAGGAAGTGAGTCAAGTTTCTTGAGATATTTTAAGGAAGCTCTTATGGTCACCCTTGAACACGACACATGTTTTCACCTCACCATACACTTGGATAATCCATTTTCCTCTGCACTGAACCAATCCTATGATTCATTTTACTCATTTGTCCCATCCAAAGAATTCCCCAACGATTGTTGCATTATGTTTTGGTCCATTTTGATTATATGCTTCCAAGTCTTATGCCATGCCTCAGTGTTCAAGGGAAGTGTTCACTTCAAAGTCATCCATCTACAATATTACTAGTTTCCGTACCCGTGTCAATCCATTTTTTATCTACTATATCTTAACACTTTCCTGTGACAAGTTTCATGTCGATTGATGGGGGATACATCAATGCCTTCCTTCGACGAGTATTTTTCTATTGACTTCAACAAATTATCTAGGAAATAGACTTAGGAACACATTAGTTCCATGGGACCTACATTCCGCAATGGAAAGCCTCCTTGCATTCGACAGTGGGTATACATCAATGACCCCTGACCAATTTATTCCATGAATTTTTGACTTCATCTCATTATTCACATTCGATGGATTTTACTTAAATTACCTTGAGAGTCATCGACATCAATGGTGATTTCTCTTGCACTTGTTAATAGTATACCTCAATGACTGGTAATCAAATAGTTTCTTCCATGTATTCACATGGACATAATCATACTGCTATAGGATCAATATGAAGACCTTTGGCTGAATATTCATATTCATATACACTTTACCTAGGTCGTGATGGAGATTATTCAAATGATATATATGTTTTAACATAGATCCACTTTGTATTGGTTTGTGACTATGTTCTTATCATATCGTAGCTCCATTGTGTATTGTTTTGTGTCTATGATCAAGTTAGGTCATAGAGGGATGAATCCACATTGTAACTTTGGTGGTCTTCCCCTTAGTCAATATCATCATGGATCTGTAATGTATTTTTTGGCGGCCGTGCTTTGAGTCATTTGTATTATGAGCATAGGTATGCCTACCTTGTATATGGAACATATATTAATATTGTTTAATGGTTGTCTACATCTTCTACCAGGTTCTCTAACTCCATACCCTTACTTAGAAGAATCTACAAAGTGTTTCGGCCATCAACATTTATCTTCTAGCTTCACACTTTGGGGGGAAATATGCTACACATCAAAATTCCTCACTTCGACCGTGTTGTAAGTGTCGCAATTTCATTTTTGCAAGTGTTGTAAGTGTTGTAAGTATCACACTTTCATTGTCGCAAGTGTCTCATTCACTTTTCCTAAGTGTCACACCTAGAATGACACCATAAAAACACTTGCTACAACCCCCAAAACATGTTAGAAGAAGAAACCCCATCATCTGACAATCAAAACAAGTTTTTTACCTAGGGAATTACTCTTCTTTTTGATCTTTTGGAAGATCAACGCTCCCCTTCTTATATATATGGAGCGCTAGCTCTCTTTGATCATCTTAAGAGGGCACTACAATGCTTTGTTGTCCACTTTAAGGGAACGTTGTATTGGTTGAGGGAATCTTGGAGGAAATCCCACTTTCTTCTAAGATACAACTATAGATGGGTTGGGTTATTTTGGCTTGAATCTGACTCCATGGATACATCTAAGAAATAAATCAGAACTAATGTAGCCATATCCTCAACCAATTCCAAAAATACTCAAGGTGGTTGAGCCTCTCAAATCCTATAAATGGAGGCATTTCCATGGTAAAAAGGAGGAGAAATCAACAAAGTATTGTTATTTTGATTGTGGATATTTTGAGCAAGGGTTGGACGAGGAGGACTTGGAGAGGATGTTGCAACACCATATGAAGATTGTAGTTTTTCTGTTCTAAGTTATCATTAATATACTTGGCCTATTTCCTTCAAGTGTATGTTTACATGTTATTGTATATGGTTTTATTAATCTACATAGATTAATTGATTTTGTCTAATCCAATAGAGTAAGAAATAGTCGTTTGTTTCTTGTTTTCCATTGAACGTACTAATTTGCATCGGGAGTCATATTGAGCTCGTGGATTGGAGCGGCTTGGAAAAATGTCATAAATGAGGTACATCATACTTCCCCTAATTCTCTCTTTTTTGATGGAAAAAATGAATTTATAGGAATGGTAGTGCCAAATGTAATTTTTTGTCTGTAATCCAAGGGAAAGTTCACCTATCTGCAGGGGAATATTTTCGTAACACTAGGAAATTTGGTAATGAAATCAATAGTAACGACTTCCCATTTCCATTCAATTATGGGAAATGGCTGCAACAATCCCGTTGGATGTCTATTCTCAACCTTTACCTTATAACATTCCATGCTTCTAGCCAAATAATCAGTGACATATTTATTCATACTAGGACAAAAATATTGGCCTCTTATAGATGTAATAGTTTTTCGGTATCCTAGAATTTTATCTTTAAGATCTATCCTATACATACTAATGGATGTAGCATGCATTTTATGCACCCTTCTACTGAGTGAATTGACCACTTTGTTCTCTTTTCCATTTATGTGCTTTATGTCAAAGTCATATTCACTAAGAAATTCTATCCATCTAGCTTTTCTAGCATTTAGTGTTGGTTGTTCAAACAAATATTTCAGACCACTATGGTCTATCCTTAATTCAAATTTCTTTCCCATAAGGTATGCCTCCACATACTTAAGGAATGTACTATGGTTTCCAACTCTAAGTCACGTGGGGCATAATTTGTTTCATTCTCCTTCAATTTTCTCGACTCATAACAAATTACATGTCCATTTTTTGTAAGTATTCCATTGATCCCTTCCTTGCATGCATCTGTGAACACAAAAAAAATCCTCATCTAGATCTGCAACTTATAAAATAGGTGCACTAGTTAGTAAATCCTTCAAGTGCTAGAAAATTTCTTTACAATTAGAACTCCATTAAAAATTTACTCCTTTCTTTTGTGAAGATTTAATTGGTTGTGCAATATTGGAGAATCCCATAATGAATCTCTTGTAATAACCAGCTAGACCCACAAATGATCTAACCTTTGAAAATGTTCGTTGGCGCTGGACAATTTTTTATTTCTTCAATATTTTCTTGATCCACTGCTATGCCATATTGTGAAACAATGTGACCCAAATAATGGATCTTCTTTTGATAGAAAGTGAATTTACTCAATTTTTCATACAATTGGTTCTCTCTCAATACTTGTAGCACCATCCTCAAATTTTTCTCATGCTTCTCCTCTGACTTGGAATAAATAAGATTACCATTCAAAAATACAATGAAAAACTTGTCCAAGAAATCTCTAAACACCCCATTCATCATACACATAAATCTAGAGAGTTCATTTGTCAACCAAAAAGGCACCACTACAAATTCATAGTGTACATACCTTGTTCTAAAGGTTGTTTTGTTGATATGTTCTTCTCTAATTCTAACTTGATTATATCTTGACCTCAATTCAAACTTGGAGACTATCTTTTCTCCTTTCAACTAATCAAAGAGATCATCAATCATTTGTGAAGGATATTTTTTGTTGATTGTAACCTTTTTCATTTGTTCGAAGTCAATACATAACCTCAACGTTCCATCTTTTTTCTTCACAAAAAGAACCGGGACACCCCAAGGAGAAACACTTGGGCATATGTACCCTTTCTTTAATAACTCTTCTAGCTACATTTGCAACTCTTTTAGCTATGTTGTGATCATTCTGTAGGGTGTTTTGGACATTGGGGAATATCCAAGCATTAATTCAATAGAGAAATATATATCCCTCTTTGGTGGAAATCCTTGCAAATGCTCAAACACATCTTCAAACTCTTTCAAGATGGGATAGTCTTCAAGACTTTTCTCCTCATACTTCATTGGCTCTTCCATATGGGATACATATATCTGGAACCCTTTCCTAAAACTTATTTTCAATTGCAATATTGAAATCTCTCAAATAGATATAGGCCTTGGAATACCTTCTTTTATCCTTGAATTACCTTCTTCATCAAGACATGTGAAAACTTTTTTATAACAACTTAGGACAACACAATTACTTTGTATCAAATCCATACCAATCAAGAATTCATAAGACCCAAGAATTTTGATGTTCAAATCCTCCTTACTATTAATTACATTCATGTTTATAGGGAATTATTTAACAACATCATTAATTCTTCTCTTAGTTATAGAATCTAGATGAAATAACCAAGACTTTTCATGCTTACATTTATTCAATTTAAATATTTCAACTAGATTTGGATCTATATAGCTATGAMTAGCTAGATAATCAATAGAAATAGCTATGGGATGATTATCAATCTTACCTTCCACTTCAATCATGTGGTATTGATTGTCTTCTTGTCTATTGTCCAAATTTACATAGATCCTTGTCATGCTTCTTCCCATGTCCTCTATTGTATCCTCTGTTAAAGTTTTGAAACTTCAGGAAGTCATTCTCCATAAGAAGCCATTTTAGAAGACCCTGGAATGCACTAGAAAAAGTTAGAATATAAGAAGATCAAGTTGGCTTTGTTGAAGCATTGAAGAAACACTTGTAAAAACAACAAAAGAAATAAAAAAAAGTTAAAAAAAAAAAATGACAAGTCAGCCCCACCATTAAATTAAGGTGACTTGAATAGTATAAATAAAGGCAGATTCATTTCATTATTACAAACCTCATCAAATCTCCTCTTCTAGTGTGCATTATCTAGTTGCATTTGCAGTTGTAGTTGTAGTTTCAAGTTTCCAGTTGTGCTAGTTCTATGGTGTGCTACCTTGTTCTAGCGATGCACCATACTTGAGGGATCTTCCTCACACTAGAGAACATATTTCTATGTTCTTGTAAATATTCATTTGTCTGGTGATGTATTCATGAACTTGGATTGAATTTATTCTAGAGAAAAAATTGTTATGTTTTTCTCCCAAGTTAAGGCTTTCCCAAGATAAATCTTGTGTCTATTGTGCATGGTTATTTCTCTGTGATTCTGTTATTTCCACTGAGGTTTTATTTTAGTTGTAATTTTCAATGTGTAATTAATATATGATAACAATGGCATTAAAATATGTTTTAAATCATAAAGAACAATTATTAGATCTAGAAATTAGAAAAAATCAACATGGTATTAGAGCAGGTTACCTTCATAACAGTCTAGTCACTAGAAGGAAGATTGTACATTGTTGTGATTTGTCGTTGCACATGAAAGTTGTTGCTTCACAATTTTTTTTGTCAAGATCATTGAGAACTTATTGCAAATTCATTGGGACTAAAATACACCACAGATAAACTCACCTTGCTCTAGCACAATTACTGCACCTTTCAGATCGAATGGTGAAAGTTGAAATTTCACCCCTATCTCTTTACAACAATTGTAGTAAAAATTTTGTGAATCTCATTGAGAATTTAGTGGGATGTTTTTGGGAGAATTTTGGCATAAAGAAACTCTCCTTTCGATATCACACCTTCTACACCTCTCAAATTAACAATCCATCAAGGTTACAATTTTAGGGTTTTGAAGCTTATTGACATTTTTCCTGACATTGAACCTTATGATTCAAATTTTTGGCTTCTTCTTGTTGAGATGATGTACTGTGTTAGATTAGAAGATAAGATGGATGGTTCTACAAATTTCATAGGTATGAATGTGTATATAAGTTATAGCATGAGGGTTTTTTTAGGAGATGTACACTTGGAAAAAGGACAATTGTTTGAAGCAGTGATTGTATATCTGAAGGGATCATAGATCTACTGCACTCAAAGGAAGCTCAAGAGTTGGAGGCAACAATGATGATGTATCCTACAATATATGACAACTCAAAATCAAATGGAACAACAACAATAAGACTCCAAGTTTTCATATCAAGTTTGATATTTTATATTGTTGCATCTTAAGAAAATGTTGTAACTAGGACAACAATATTTAGAGTTATATTACCGCTAAGTACTTTTTATAGAAATTTTTTAGTAACACTTGATTATTTTTGGTATGATGATCATTATGTAAATGTTGATTGTCTATTACTAATGATACACTTATTTACAAAATGAAATTGATCTCTTCTAGGATATGTTCTTGGTTGTTGTCTCTGTCCCAGGCCTATTACCTCGTAAATTCCATGGAGGTTACCATGGATATGTTCTTGTTTTGTTCCGGGTAGGTTACCTTGTAAATTCCATGGTGTTTACTGTGGAGATGTTCTTGTTTTGTTTCAGGAAGGTTACCATGGATAAATAATTGGTCACAACACTATAAAATCATTGTTCATGATTCTTATTCTTGTTCTAGGAAGGTCACAGGTGATATATCTGAGAAATATCTATAGTGACGATTGTACTTATTCCTATTATTGTTCTTGTTCTTGTTATTGTTTCGGGAAGATCACATGTGATATCTTTGAGAGGGAGCTATAGTGAGTATTGCAGGAGGCAACATATTATATGATCTCTAGTTTGAGACATGGAGGAGACTATCTAGACAAGAAAGTATACATCAATGTACCTAAGAAGAAGAGGACGAAGTTATAACATTTTTGAAAGAAGGGTACTTTTATGGGATACATAGTGTCTCATATGCAGATTGATTTTGAGGAGAATAAGGATCCAAGGGATGACTATACAGTTCCCTCTAGTCCAATTTTTCATCCTTTAGACTATCAGGAGGAGTCAGTAGATCCAAAAGGGCTAGTGGTTCTACCTATAGATGCTGCAGTGACCAAGAGGAGGCTAACATGGATTCGTGACACATTGTAGGATGCAGTGAGGCATGCATCTCCTCTTGATATTTTTAGGGAGAGAAAATGACCTCAAATATTATAGAACTTGGCCGGAGAATCCCACACATATGAAATAYAGTAGTGGGGATGCAGGTATTAAATACCATGTGTGTTAACTTGTGTTGAAATGTGGGATTGCATTCGAGAGGAATAATTTGTGCATAGAAGGAGTCTAGTTGTTAAGGGAGTCACTTTGGATTTTTTGGTTTCATTATGACTCACCAGGAAAGGACTTAGCCTAGGATTGACAATGTTGAGGAATCAAGTGAAGTCTATATGGTTCATGGGAGGCATTATTGATAAGTGTTATGCCCTCCATGTTGGTACCTTTTTACAAATCCACCAGGAAACCCCTGGTTATATCTGTGATTTTTCATGTTCTTTTTTTAATCTAGGAATACACCACTTTGTCTCTGTTAGTATTTAAAAATACTAGAAATAATGTTAGTTGTTTGGGATATATCTGGCTCAAAATTTATATTTACAATTATGTTCCAAGTTTTTTTAAATGGATTGAGTTAGTTTTTAGTGGTCAATGCCTTATGGAAGATTCTATATGATTTGGTGGGGGAGTGAAGATAGTCCCTGTTAAAATATGGTCCTAGGTCATATCAAGATATGAGGTGGTGTATGAAGCACTCATCATGGCCTTGACTAAACCACAAATCCCCCTCTCTTTTAATAGATCCCCATTTTCCCATAATATTAAACTAATGATTCCCGATTCACATGGTAATACTTAACCTAGTCGATCATCTATATAAGAGGTCACAAGTGATAGATGAGACTTTCTATCCTTATGGACAAAGAAGATTGGTCTTCCTTCAAGGCTTAAATGGTTATACAGAAGTCATCAATTATGAATACTTCACTATTTTTCTTGATGCAATAGGTTTACCCCTTGGTATAAATTTAATGCATCCACATTATTATTTAAGGAGTAAGTTAAAAAGTGGAGAAAAACACAACCATTTTTCTATTGAAATATTATTAAAATTTGGTAGGATTTTTTCCAAAAGTTATAGTTCCACTTGATTGATGGAAACTTTGAACATGGAATTTTTCCATTAGGGGTTTTATCCCATTTCAAAACGACTTGAATAATTGGAATTTAAAAAAAAAATGAGTAGATCATGGTTGAAATTTTCTTCACTGAAAAAAAAATGCACTCACTAGAAATGTTGAGTTTGTTCACTTTTTAACTCACTCCATGTTATAGCCCTAAAATTCCCTACTCATGCATACATGTCATTGGCCTTCTTACTTGCATAATTTTCCAAATCATTGCTGAGGAAATCTATTTAAAAAACCAATGTTTAGAGCATGTATGTGCCCTGTTGCACTAATTCCCGCATACATACGCTTGTTTCATGCTAGACATCCTGCGTACATATTCCTGCTGCACACTAAAAAACCTGTGTATACCTCCAAAAGTTGAAAAAATATTTTTTTTTATAAGGAATTCAATGGAATTTACGGGCTATTGGAGGTTTCCCAACCAATTCACCTATTATAGCCCGCCCCCAACCGAATAACCATCCTTTTGTCATACAAAAGTAATTCTTGGTATCTCATTCTAGAACCAAGCATTAGAACGGTGAAACTCTGCCCAAATTCCCTTCCCTTCCTTTCCAAAGCATTTGCAACCTTTTGTGAGTTATTTCCTTAGCATTCCCTCTCTAGCCCCTTTTCTTCCATACAATCCATTCCCTTCCCTTTAAGGTGATCAATAGATTGTGAGAAGAGGATTATTGAAAGTGCACTTGGAGCATTGTCAAAAGGATCTCGGACCAGGTTCGTAGAGCATTGGCCTTCAAGGATTGTATGCTTCAATTTTTGATTAATGAATACAAAAATCTCTTTTCCTTGTCCCAAATGATGATGTTTTATGTATTTTCTTTGATTTATACATAACAATTGCTAGATAACCCTAATTTATGATAGAAATAGCATGTCTGTAGCCTTGTTTTCCTAGCTTTGGATGTAGTTCAGCTTTGGGAGGAGACTTGTAGCCTTGGGAGCTACAAAACTTGAGGTGATCATCACCAAACATTGGATAAAAGGTATGGTATTGATTTTCTCTTCCACTTCTTTTTGTTCATCTATTTTGGTATGTTTGGGGTAATATAGACACTATATTGACTTTTAGGGAGTCATTTTCTCTGTCTATACTTTAAACCCTAGTATAGTTATAGGGGGATTTTCCCACTAGCAGAATTGGGGACTCCACTGGGGAGTCTCTCTAGGGTTTTTAGGGAGGATTTTTGGGTTGTTGATTGGATTTTTGATTTACTTTTAAGTTTCACTCAAGTTTACTGAGTATTTTAAGGGTTTCTGGTCACCTGCAAAGTGCAAACCAACTTTCCCTGCCTTGTTAGTTTGCCTTGTTTTTTTATTTTTGAAAAGTCTTAGAGGTGTACATGCCTTGTTTTAGATCAGCCCGTGTACATATGCGCTCTGCACAATAGACAACATGCGTACATACACAGGCTACTGATGCAACAACCCACATCTTTGTGTCTTGAAAGTGTTTTTTTAACAAAGAGATTGTTTGTCTCTTTCCTGATATAATTTCATACTTCTCAAGACTTTCTTGAACTAGTCAGAGTCTTTGTCTTTGGCCATAGCTTGGGTTAAAGTTTCGGTTAACTTGTTCCTTAGTTTTCTTTTGTTTTCCCTAAAAGGTTTAGAGAGAATTGTCAAGTTTTACATCCTCCTTTTGGTTTCTTGGTTGAATCCATGCAATCCGCAGTTGGCTTAGGGTCTTTATCAATCTTGTTTTCATTTTTCTCTTTGTTCATGTTTCTTGCTTTGAAAAACAAAAAAAAATATTTACTTCATTTTTTCTTGTTAAAGCAGTTCAAAAAATAAAATAAGAATTTATTTTCTTGCATTTAGTTTGGTAAAGTAGTCAAGGTTGTTTGCAGAAGAAAAAGAGTCTTCATTTCAAAGTTCTTTTGATTTTCTAATATACAAGAAGTTTTTCTTATTCAAACAAAAGAAAGATTTAGGATTTCTTCATTTACAAGATCTTGAAATATTGATTAGAAAAGTTGAATTTTACAAAGAGTTTTTACAAGCTTTTCTTTAATTTCGAAGTATTTTTTTTCTTTCAAATGATTTAAAGTTCTCTTCCTTATTCATATCTTCATAACACCATCAATTGTACTACCACACCCTTTATGTAAATCAATCCTTAAAATAAAATGCTTAACTTAAAATTGATTAGACTTTTTGTTTGTAGGGTTCACCGACTAGTTTAGGGTCTTAGGGCCTTGAATTGGGTGTGAAGAGGAAAATCTTCAAGGCCACTTTAAAAAAAACATTGGAGTTTGAGATAGGGATTTCTTTAAGCCCAACGTCGTAAGAGTTAGCTGAGACCCCCCTCTAACACAGGG
>SNQJ01S0201187.1:0-16889 GCA_010110895.2 Picea sitchensis | reverse complement strand
ATGGAAGGCTCATAGAGTTCCAAAACTTCCACATTTACTACTAAGTAAATACATATGTATGGGCATATATTGCATTTATGGGAATTATCACCTACGTTCTCCAATAATTCAAAAGTACCATACTATAGATATTTGATCTTCGTACTAAGACCATATAACATTTCTTTGTTCAAATACAACCAAACTGTGTCTCCCACATTTAATGATTTCTTAGTTTTTTTTCTGGTCATGTTGGACCCTGTACTTTTCTCATGGCTTCTTTAATTCCTCTTGTAATTGTAAATAGATCTACCTAATATTTTCCCCATATTTTTTTTTTCTTTTAATGCTTCTCCCATGATGTCTTCCCTTGCTCCTCCTTGTTTTTCATATACAACATCCAAGGGATAAAGTGGAAAATACTAAAAAAAATATTTTAAAAAGGCACTTATTAGTAGAAGTGTGGACAACTCTATTATAATAATATATATCAGATTTCCATACCAGGTGTTTGGATGATTCTAATTGTAACCCTCAAAATATGAAGCAATGTCTTATTGACTAGTTTTGTCTTCCCATATTCTTGTGAATGAAAAGATATATATCTCTTCAATTTGGTGTCCATATTTTCCCAAAGTGTATTCAAAGGAACTAAGAAATATAATATCCCTATATGAGGTGATGATCCTTGGTATCCAAAAATTTTCCCAGACCTGTTCAAAGAACATATTTTTTTCTTGTTGTCCTTTGATAGCCTTTTTACAAGGAATACATATGCACATTTTTCTAAATATATTAATTATCCTAAACAAATAGTCAAGTCCCTTCATAGTGGTTCGCAAGCCACCCAAACAATCCATGGATATGTTATCCTAGGTTCGAGTGGGTACAAGTAAGGGATGGTATAGACCTTTCTTTCTGTTATTATTCTTGATGGTAGAACAAAATATGCATCCTATAATATATCAGGTTACATATTCTTTCATTTCAGGTCAATCAAATGTCTTTGTAAGTCATAAAATATCTTCCCAAAACCAAAATTTCCTATGACCATGGAGGTGTGAACGTATCTGATCATATACAATACTTCACCTTTAGGGAAAAAAATCAGCTAGCTTGTAGATAAATCCATTTTGGAGATGATAGTTACTAGCTTGTAGATAAATCCATTTTGGAGATGATAGTCAACCTTTAGACATCAATTTTCATCTACATGAATTTGTCCATATAGATATTGTAACACCTCTTTAAACTCCCCATCTTCTATTTACACCACATTTTGTATGCATCATGGGTAAAAGCATCCATGTGCATACGTTCGACAACACATTCCAACAGAGGACGAACACCTTCAGTAACCACTACATAACCAGATCAAAGATCACCACCGATGTTTTCACGTGGTAAACTTCTACGGGGAACGTACATCCACGGCCCAAACTAACGCGGCTACTTGAGCAGTTTTCTATTAATGCAAAGAAAAAGATTACAGAGAGATTTTACAATAGGTTTTCTCACAATCGATCATCGGCAACGGACCCTCCATGCTCTTTAAATAGATCAGGACTAATCAAAAGTTAAGCCACGATCAATGGCCGTTAAGATCGAGGAGGTATGAATTGCCGATCACCTTCTATGTCGGGAACTTATCGTGATCGTCGGATTTCCTTTTACAAATGCATACTAATGCATAAAGAAACACACTTTACCTAACGAAACATTATTAGAATTGGTGATCTTGAACTAACTCCTAAGTGTCTAACATCCTAACATCCCCTTAAGAACAACTGGGATAGGAATTGAAGGATTTTACAATAATGACATATGAGAGAAGGAAGGAGGCATTAGAGCCTATCCCCTTAATGACAGCTTCCTTGAACTCCTAATATAGATCGAAGCTCTGGAAACTTCGCTTCTGTAAGAGACTTTGTGAAAATGTCTGCAACTTGATCTTCAGGCAAAAGAGCACTTCAATAACTTGATCATGAATGAGCTTCTGATGAAGTGCATGTAGCCTGATGTGTTTGCTGCGCTGATGTTGAACTGGGTCTTGGCAAAGCTTCTGATGGCACTTTGATTGTCACACCAAAGTCTGTCGGATGCTGGTGCTGGACCAAACTTGAAAGGATCTGTCGAAGCCACAGGGCTTCCTGACTTGCATTAAATCCTGCTCGGTACTCTGCTTCTGCTGGTTGTGCAAGAGCCTCGTTTCTTACAGCCCAAGTGACTGTTGTGTCCTCAACTGTTGGAAAATATCATAACCCGCAGAGACTCATCACCGTCACGTCTAATCAATCGGCCAAAGCAGTCCAACCAATGGCAGTCCCCCCGAATCAGAATGTATCCCAACCTAATGTAAGCATTCACTTAACATGGCGGTATCCTTTAGTTTATTTCCAATGGCTTCATGGGGTGTTCGCATATATCGGGCAACAAGAATTCAACAAAGAAAGGAAAGATCGTGATTCGTATGAGTCAAGTATAAGAGCTACCAACTAACTGACGAGACAAAGTGGCATCAACTTCAGGAAAAGCACAAGTGGCAGAAAGCTTGAATCAAGACTGGAAGGGAGAAGAGGGTCGTTTATAATCGGCCCAAGTGGAAGCTACTTAAGAAGGTCACAAGCATAATGACCGTTGCAAAAATTCCCTTCATTAGTTTGCAAAACTTGAGGCCAAGGAAATAGAAAGGTAAAAAGCCTAAGTCCTATTATCGAAATTTCTTTAAGGCCGGGTTTTCACATGGTTTAAAAGTTTTGAGTCACTACCGTTAGCGATAAGGTCATCAACATAAAGGACAAGGATGATGAGGATGGCTTCCTCTTCTTCTTTGGTATAGACATTAGGATCGAATGGCATCTAGAGAATCCAAAGGCAATAAGAAAGCTATCCATTCTTGGCATACCAAGCTCTGTGGAGCTAGTTTGAGACCATAAAGAGATTTATTTAGGCTACAAACAAGGCTAGAGTCATTCTGACATAAATCCGTGAGGTTGTTCCATGTAGATTTCTCTTCAAATCGGGCCATGCAGGAAGGCAGATTTAACATCCATCCCATGGACCTCCCATCGGCGTGAGGCGCTAAGGGCAAGCAGAAACAAGGCACCATTTCAGCTGTGGGCAAAGGCTATACTATAGTCAATGCCTTCAACTTGGGAGAAAATCCTTTGCAACTAATCGAGCCTTGTGGTGTCTTCAATATCTATCCGATGCATACTTAGTCTCGGGTATAATTCCATTTCCATCTAATGTTTCTTCCTTTTGGAATAGGTACCAGATCCCAAGTATCGCTTTCCATTAAAGAACGAGCAATTCCTCATTCATTGGCCGTATCCTAACTGATGACTCAAGCTTCGCAAAATGTCTCCGACTGAGTTTCTGAAACTGGATTAAAAGATAGGCAGGCTCAATAGGAATCAGGAACGTGTTCGACGCTTGATCCGGCGGATCACCAACAAGATCACCACCGCTTCCTAAGGACCTGACTCCATCTAGGAAGGTGGAACTGTGTTTTGTTCAGTTCAAAGGACTCCATCTGAGGAATGTCACCAGCAGGATTTCATCCTCACTTCATCATATGAAGAAGAATCCGTAATAGGAACAAAAAGAAGGCACATTTGCCACAAAGATGGATCAAGAAGCCAAAGAAGCACTGCTAATTATTATTAGGCTCGCAGGCCAAGGATTTTCATCAAATTTAACATCTCTAAGAATAATTTCATTACAATGTATTGAAGAAGTCTATAACCTTTGACATCTCTTAATAACCATAACAAATATACACTTCCACTTTTAGGATGCAATGCTTCCCGCTTCATCGTGAATGTGAGCCCATGCTATACAACCAAATACACAGAAGTGACTTACATCCGGTTTAATTTTAGTCCAAGCTTCTTCCGTAAGTATTTCTTAAGAGCCTTTGTGGGAGGCATCGTCTGAATTTGCATGTAGCTTGATTGCTTCCGCCCAATAATCGTGACTTAACCCTTTGATTGATCATATAATTCAGCTACTTTTAATGTGTGGTTTTTTCTCTCACTAACACCATTTTGTTGTGGTGTATATGGAATAAAGGTGTTAATTTGACGCCCTGCAGCAAGAACTTGTAAAATTATTGTTCACATATTCATTCCATTATCCGGGTTTCCAACTCAGAATTTGATGTCCAGATTGCTTTTCTGCCAAGGCCTTGTAGGCCAAAACTTGTCAAAAACTCTTCAGATTTCTTTGAGTTTTAAGAAGTGAAACCAATGGCCCGGAAAGTCATCAATGAAAGCTAAGAAATACTTGCACCCAAAGAAGGAGAAGAAAGCGGGACCACACAAATCACCTTGAACAAGCCGCTAGGTTGGACCCGAGAAGGCTAAAAGAGGCACGCTTGTCAAAACTATCCCGATAATGTTTCCCGAGAAAATGCCAAATCCTGCACACAAACATCTTCTCTGCATGAAACAAGAGGGAAGACCAAAATTATACCATCTGTTGATTACATATAGCTGTTGCAATGAGCGAGTTTAGATGACCAAACCGGCCATGCCAAAGTTTGCCTGGTCATCACTAGGAGCAACAAAAATTGATGAAAAGTTGATGACCCAAAGTTGTCGTAAACTTGTACAACTCCGGTATAATATCAGCGATTCCAGTTGCAAGAAGATGTTTAGGATCCTTTAGATCCTTGATTACAACTCTTGTGAGGTGAAACCTCGACGGGGTTTTACCTTCAGTTACAAGAAAGATCTGAACACATAATACATCATTTGAAATGACCATTTTGTACCCCGTGAATTGTTCCGTATCCTACAACACTAAGAGATCTATCATCACCAACAAATATTTGTTTGGTGTTACATTCATTTAGGACTGCAAGTGGTTTTATCCTTAGCCATAAGGATAAGATGCTCCCCAATCAATAAGCCACCTCCATCTAAGAAGAAGGTAGTAGTAGAAGGTGTATTGAAGGAAAACCGTAAGCGTAAAAAGTGTACAACCACAGGAAGAAGAAGAGGAATCAATAATTATGTTGTGATTCTTCATCACGCTCTATACGCATCTCTTGAAACATCCGACTCATCATGACCATCTTATTTTCAAAGTTGCAATATGTTTGTTAGTATTCTTTTATATTTTGATCCTTTGTCACCATTAGAGCTGAAGACCGAGCAGTTTGGGACCCTTAGGTTGTTTGTTGTTGTAGAAGGTAGGATTTCATTTTGGGATACTTGGGTTTCATCTTCAACAACTAAGGCTTTGTTTTAGGTATCTGCAGTTTTGATCACCCAAGTTGTAGAAGCTATCTTCCTCTCTAATCAAAGGCCAAAAGGACTCCAGAGTGGGTCTGGCATAAGCCTTCCCTAGAGCCCCTTTCATGGCAGAAAAGGTAGATACAAAACACGTAATAATATGCACTTACCTAGCTTAGAAAGAATAAGAAATAAGTATAACGCTGTCTCCTTCATTTTTATGTTGCATTCTATATATAAAAAGTCCTCCGAGTGTTTTAAACTTAGATAGATAGTTCCAAGGCAAGAAAATCACTTGGATTCAATGGGATGACTTCTTAATTACAGGCTCAATAATATTGAGTTTACCAAACACGATTCAATCTTGTCCCAAGCTTCGGGGTCATCAACTCTTGAAGATGGTACCTTAGATCGAGAGAGATGGACATTCCAATTAGTCCACTGCATTGCCATATTCCTATTTATTCCATCATTTCATCATCATCGCTGGGCTTCTTCCGTTCCTATGGTAATCCGATATAGGCCTTTAATTTTAATAGATCCTCCACAAGGGATCTCCATTGGAAGTAGTTGTCACTGCAAGCATGAAAGTACTTGTAGAAGCCATCATTATCTACATATTTAATATTGATTTAAAAACTAAAAATGATTATCCGGATGGAAAGATCTCGAAAAGTTGTGCGGTTTTAAAAAACGGTAATCGAAACGTACCTCCGATGTGAGAGTTATGCTCCTTTTAAAAAGGTGCATAAACGGTAACCAAAATAACCACGCAGATGGTGTAAGCTACTTTATGAAGTGACCCAATTTTTATAAAGAGAAGTGGGATCACTTCCCTTACAATGAGGTTACCTTATAACAGACAAAATTGCATGCAAAATAACTCTAAAATATAAGCTACTTATAGTGATTCACTTTTATACTTGAAGTGAAATGCACTCTATAATTTTAGCATGAACTTTTCAAAAGTAACAAAAGAGACTCGAACTCAAGACCTCTTACTTAATAAGGTAAGTCATAACCAACTAGTCTAAAGCAAAACATATTGTAATGTTAAGGAGGATTGGGGTGTTGTTGTTGTTGCTGTTGTTGCTGTTGTTGTTGTTGTTGTTGTTGTTGTTGTTGTGGAAGACGGTCTTGAGAGCGCGGTTCCAAAAAAACTCTTTCACACAAGAAAAAATTTCGCTTCTCGACGACAACAAGGGTTAGATCTCGGCTTCGTGCACTAAGATGCACCTTCCTTATCCGTTTGATTTGCCGAGATCGCCACAAGGCGCTGGCAAAGAGCATACGCAGATCTTAAAAAAGAGTAGTAGCCCGAAAAAAAAAATACAAACCGAAATAAAATCAAAAACTTTGCAAAAAAATGCGTATTCAGACTTAATACCTCCGGATCTGACCTAATACGATCTTTGGGCAACGGAAACCTTTCTTCGAAAGTGAAACGGTGCGTTCCTGAATGAAAAGCGGTTCGACGCATAATGGAACAGTCCTTCAGCCCAGAAAATGTACAGAAATGCCAGAAAATGGAGATGAGGCAACTCGCTTCACGATCTCGATCTACAAAAAGAGAAGGTCTTCAAACATGCTCTAATACAATGTTCAACAACAATGTGCATTCCAATGAGGGATCTAACAATCTTCGTGAATCACATCACATAACCAGGATCAAAGACTTCAACACACCGATGTTTTCACTGCGGGTGGTAAAACCCCTACCGGGAAATATCCACGGCCCCAGCCTAACGCTGCTTACTTGGAGCCATTAATGCAAAGCAGTGTAAGATTACAGAGATTTTACAATAGGTTTCTACAATCGATCATCGGTAAATGACCGTATGCCCTGCAAATAGAGATCATGGACCAATCGTGGGTTAAGCCACTTTGATCATGGCTGCAGATCGAGGGAGATATGAACTGTCAGATCAAATGGTATGTCGGGAAATATATCGACCGCCGGATTTCTAATCATAAAATGCATAATACTTCACGATACCAAAGAAACACACTTTACCTAATCGACACATTAGGACTAAGTTGATCCTAACTAACTCCAAGTGTCTAAAATATCCTAACACATAAGAGTTTCCAAAGATGGGCTATTGTGGGTGTCCTTGAAAGCATGTATACAAAATTATTAGTATACCTTATTATATTTTATGACTAGATGAAATTATGAAACCCCCATCCACTTCTAGTGTCTGGTTTGCTAAATCTTACTCCGGTCCTACAAGTATTGTAATGGTTATTGATTATTCACAATAATAGTTTATCGGCTCATTAGATAGTGCTTCCAATTCTGAATAACTAGGAACCAAAGAATAGAGTTCCTTTATCATATGTAGTGGCATTTCAAGACTCCTTAGATGATGTTGATTTTGGTAGCATCAAAATGTGTATATCTACATAGGTCTAAGGTTCAGATGCGGGAAGCCATCCAAAGTTTTCTTAAGACTTTACTTTAATTAAAGGAATGATTTCTTCAAAGTAAAGTGATTTTATTAGAGTTTTGATTTTTATTTAAGGAAATAATTTAATTAGCATTAGTGAATGAAATACGTTTCATTGATCTCAAGTGAGGTGATAAGTAATACTATTCACAATCACTTTGGAGACTGGGTTTTGGTCACAAATAAATATTATAAATGAAATGATCGGGTAAAGGAGAACATTTTCACACAGAGATAACAAAGAAGGAATTTGCTAGTGTGGAGTCATTCAGAGTGTAGAAGCAAAGAAGGATTTTTTCTTACAATTGAAAGAGAGGGAAACAGAATTTTCAAAGGTTGGACTACAAAGGACTCCAGGATTCAAGGAGATCTTTGGATATGGAGATAGCACTTAAATCCATAGACAGGGGGTTAAGGATAAGAGAGAACAGAGGCATCCACAAGTGAGTTTCGGCAGAGCGAAGCCATAGGAAAGTGTCGAGTCATACATAGTTTTTCGTACAGTCCTTGAGGTCATGTACACATGTTCCAGTAGAGACAAGAATGTATATGTGGGTTTACTTAAGGAAAGGTGCATTCACCTCTAAAAGTGTGCAAAATATAATACACAGATACTTCACCAAGTTTGTTCCAGCTTGTATTTCTCCCCAATGTGGACCACATTTCATTAGGGGTCTTGATTGATCATGATAAAATCATCCCAGTACTAGTTTTCCCTCTAGGATTTTTCCATATTTTTCTACCCAAAAATATTACCTATGTACATGATTTGGTTTCCTAGTTTGCTTCCAAAGCATCGTGAATTTGAGCTGAATATTCTAGTGTTGCATGTTGTTGTGTGAGATACTAATCTGAATATTCTAGTGTTGCATGTTGTTTTGTGAGCTGAATATTCTAATCTGAATATCCTCTTTTGTTGGTGATATTGTAATGTCAAGTTATGTTCATCACAATACGACAATATGGTTATGTTCATCACATGACAATATTGGTTTATGTTCGACACATTAAGGAAGTTTTGGTCTTGAGTTAAAAAAAAACTTATGAATATTTTCTCCTTTTCTACAAAGATAGGATTTAGAAAATGATGATGTAATGCATAGGAAAGATAAATCCATAATCATACTTGTTCTAAATAAATCGATAGTAAATCATTTTAACTTTATAGCTGATGATTTTTACTTGTTCTAAATACATTGATAGAAAATCATCTCTGAACTCTTTGTAGATGATGATTTGTATTGGTTCTAAGGACATTGATAGTAAGTCTAATTGATTTATACTTGTTCTAAGGACACTGATAGAAAATCATTTAACAATTTATATTTGTTATAAGAACATTGATAACAAATCATCTAGAACTTTACATATGATGAGTTATACTTGAAATTATATGAAATTAGATAACAACCACTTGATTTATAATCTATAGATGCACCATATTTTTTCATGAACATTTTAAAAAAACTATCTTGTTTTATACTCAAGTAGATGACAAATGACGCATTTATACTCATCTCTATATCATTGATAGAAAATCATCTTGGAATTTGATGACTATTTATTATTGTTATAAGAACATTTAAGTACATCACACATGGATCACACATTGTATACATTGCACCATGATACAAACCATGGTCAATATCAAGGTTGGTCTATTTTATTCTAATTTTAATTTTATTTATTTAATTAAAAAATTTCCAATTTTTGCACATTTATTTTATATATTCATATCTATATATATCTATATATATATATATATATATATATATATATATATATATCTTTTTATTATTTAAAATATTATTAAAAAATAAAATTTATTTTGTAATTAATAGAAAATTGCATAAACAACATCAACTTAACTCTTATCCTAAAATTGTTTCTGCACAAAGTAGTTCAACATTTCTATATACATTTTTTATAAATTAGCACTCAATATTATTTTTACCAAGATATTTCAACATTTAACATTTTTATGAATTCTCATTCAACATATTTTTTCACCCAATGTTTTATTTTACATTTTATGGGTTATTACTCACATTCTTTTGCCAATGTATTTCCAATATCACATTTTTATGGATCATCACTCCACACACTATTTTATGAGTTATCACTCACATTTTACCTAGATATTTCAAGACATTTTGTACTTTTATGGATTATCACTCAATATTGTTTTTTTTCCAATGTTGTATTTTATACCTATGAGTTATCACTAATATTATTGTTTTCCATTTCAAATGTTGAGAAATGTAAGTGCAAAACTCATTTTTATTCCTCACATTCCCATTTAACATCCTGAATTCTCATTTCCCATTGGTTTACATCCAATTTATTTGGTCATCCTCTACAATTCCTTAAAATCTTCTTCTTCGACTCTAATAGATTGTGAATATGACTTATGAATCTATTGTAATTGATTTTAGTTTTTAAATGTATTTTTTTTTAATTATTTTTTCTATTTAATTAAATAAAAATGTTTTTTCCCACTTAATTTATATTTTTAAATTAATGTATTTCAAAATCATGTATAAATATCAATTTCATTAAAATATATATCCATGTGATATAATAAAATTCAGTGATAAGTAATTAATTTATTTTCTTAACTAAAATAGATTGGATTCTACATCTAAAATCAATTTGAAATTTGATGATACTCATTATTATTATATATATTTAAGTACTCACACATGATATGCATATATTACTCCATGACATGTACATGAGGATTAATAATGTTATCTATTTATTTATTAATTTAAAAAAATATTATTAAATAAATTTTAAAAATACAAATATAATTTTATTATTTAAGTATTCAAAATTCTCTTTAAAAATTTAATTTTAATTAAAAAATTGCTGGCATTAAAAAAAACATCAAATTAACATTATCCTAAATTACATTTTTTTATTGATTACCATTCAATATTCTTTTTTTACCAAGGCATTTCAATATTTTACATATTTAAGGAATTCATTATTCAACATTTTTTTCAATTCAACTTCATTTACTTCTTTTATGGGCTATTACTCAGCTATTTTTCCAAAGTATTTCCAACATTTAATTCTTTTTATGGTTATATTACATTATTATTATTCTATGTAATACATATTCAATATTCTTTACTATGTATTCAACATTTTACACTCTTTATGGATTATCACCAATTTGTTCTTTTAATTCAGTTGTTGTATTTCACATTTTAAGGAGTTATCACTAATATTATTTTTTCAATTCAATATTGAGAATATCACTTATATCATTTTTGCTTCTCAACCTATTAACCTAACTACCTGAAAATTATGAATAACACTTTTCATTTAACATCTATGAGTTCTCATATCTCATTAGGTTACATCTAATTTATTTGACCATCCTCTAAACTTCCTTACAATCTTCTTGTTATATTTTAATAGATCCTCTAAACTCCTTACAATCTTCTTGTTCCATTCAATAGATCCTTAAACTTCCTTACAATCTTCTGTTCTATCTAATAGATATGAGTATAACTCTAGTGAATTTATTGCACTGATTTTGAAATGATTTCAGCCAATTCCATTATTATTACCTTGCCATTTAATTAAATAATAATATTTTTTACCCTTAATTTATATTTTAAATTAATATATTTGAAAACCATCTATAATATATATATATAACCATTCATACTCACAATAATCAATTTATTTTCTAATTAAAATAGATTGGAATCTATATCTAAATATTTTATTTTATCATATAAAATAATAATGAATAACTATAATTAATAATAAATTAAACTGTTATAAAAAATTGCTTTTCTAAATCTATTCATTTAATTTTAGAATTATTTAAATAATTAATAATAATTACACCTGTCCTTTGTTAAAAAAATTCATTACATATAAAAAAATTCGTTACATATTAATCTGTTTTTAAATCAGAACTGTCAGTAACATTACTGACAATAACTTCTGCCTAGTCTCTATCCATTACATTTGTTAGTGCACATATATTAATTTTATGTTGAAAGGTTTTTAAATGAGAATTGCCAATGACACATTTCATTTAACTTATATGAAGTCTCGTATCCCATTGGGTTAAATTTAATATGAGTTGTGGATTTGTAATTCATTCAGTAGGTATATATTTATAAGCAACCTAGAATATGAGTTGAATGGGTTAAATTTAATATGAGTTGTGGATTTGTAATTCATTCAGTAGGTATATATTTATAAATTACATAAATTATTGATTGAAAATAAATCTGAAACTTTTTTTTAGACGAAGAATAACATTTTCTTATAATTCTTAAATATTACATCAACCATAGATTCAAGTAGTTTGATCAAAGACAAATAAATCCAATTTAACTCCAAATTACATTTAAAAAAATTAAAGATAATTGCAACAAATAAATGAATAACAAGCTTTTTACATCATATTTATAGTTTTGTATTTTTAACGTTTTGAACATTATGTATTTCTCTAAAATTCTCAAATTGATTTTTTTTATATAAAAATATATAAATATAATTTTATTATTTAAAATATTTAAAATAAAAAAATAATTTAAATTATTATACCCTATAATAAATAACATCAACTAAACTATCCTAAATTGGTTGTCTAACTTTTAATGGATTATTAATTTCACATTCCTCTTTGTTAAGCATTTCAACATTTTGCTATATTTATATAGATTCCACCAACATTGGTTTGTTTTGAATCATATATCGTTCTTATTTTACATTTTTATGGGTTATTACTCAATATTGTTTTTTGAACTTGTTTTATTTTACATTAATATTGATTATCAATCAACATTATTTTTATGAATGTATTATCACCACCATTCTATTTTTACTAAGCATTTTGCATTTTCCATTTTATGGATTATCATTCAATATTTTTTTCAATCTGGCTGCATTTTTACATTTTTATGAATTATAACTCAATATTTGTTCATTTTTGCTTCTCAACTTTTTAACCTAACTACATGAGAATTATGAATGACACATTTCATTTAGTCATATTCCATTGGGTTACATCCAATTTATTTTTCCATCCTCTAAACTTCCTTGCAATCTTCTTGTTCTACTTTAATAGTTTGCTAATATGACTTATGAATATATTAAATTGGATTTTAATTCTTTAAAGAACCCTTTTACTTTTTATTTATTTTTAAATAATAATGCTTTTTCAACTAAATTTATATTTTTAAACTTAATATATTTCAAAACCCTATAAAAATATCAAAATCTTTAAAATATATATCCATGTGATATAGTAAAACTTACTGATAAGTAACCGATTTATTTTCTTAACTAAAATAGATTGGAATCTATATCTAAATATTTTTTTTCCTTTCTATAAAAATAATGAATAACTATAATTAATATTAAATTAAACTATGTTACGAGTATTCAAGTTGAACAATACTCTCTTTAGAAATCTGTTGTTGTTAGAGAGATGCAGGGAAGAGGGAAGTGTGCGTTGTTGGATCGCTGGTGAGAGATTGAAGACGACGATGGCAACCTGACTAGATCCCCTGCCAAGGGCTTATAATTCTGAAGCCTCAAGGAGCAATGGCATTCCTGTCAAGAGGCAGAGATGGCTGCAACAATCATCTCGACTCTAGCTCTTTGTCCGCTAAATGCGAAGCTACAGGATGATCGCTATGTCACGGGGATTTGATCGTGGGATATTCATCCCTTGCTCGGTTACAAGAATCGAGTTAAGAGTGACGTTGCTGGCCACATATTCCATCGAAGATCGAGGCTTCATTCTGGACATTGCGCTGCGGCTTGCTCCAAGACTGTTGCAGGCTTTCCCCTTTTTGTAAAAACCATCTTCGTTGCTTTTGTCTTCTTGCATGCTCAAGATTCAGACTCTATTTTTGAGATCAAATCCCAGATCCACCACGATATAGGTATTTCGCCTTGCTTTCAAGGATTAATATTTGAAGGACCACAACTTATGGATGGATCTCTGCTGCAGGGTTCTGCTGCGGGGTTATGGGAATATAAAGAATGCAACCATTTCTCTCATTTCTCATCTGCATCAAGGAGCGCCATCCTCCACTCATTCAAGCTCTTACAAGAATGCCTTGAAAACAAAGATTTATGCTCCTTTGGGGTCCAAGGCTGAAACTTTTGGAGGAAATGAGCTTTTTGGCTCTGCCTTCATTATGGAGCACTGCGTAGAACCTCCAACAATAGAAGTCAAAGATCCCCATTTCTATGGATCTGCATATATCTACCAGAAAAAATCCCTTATTTGTCATTTCAACGGACTATATCCCTTAGCGTTTGCGCTAAGAGAATGGGTAAATAAGACCTAGTCATCAGGTCATGAGCAATTTTTTTTCTCCAAAGGATTTTTCATTGTTAAATTTTCCACAGAGGGGTAAATTAATGAAGGTGGGTAACACTTTCGTGAGAATCGAATCTCCAAAATTCTGAAAGACCTTTTTTCGGCTGAAAGTTCTATTTTTTCAGCCGAAATATGTTTTGATCGAACCTTTGAATATCAAATGAACGGTACCGTGACGATGCCCTCGATTTTAGTGTGCAATTTTAGCTAGATAGATTTTTTTCATCCGGTAACAACTTTTCGGTAATGTTCTTTCAGCCGAAAAGAAGTTTATATATTATTCGCACATCACGACTGTTATGGTTTTTCTGAGTTCTTGGAGATAGTGTGAATGTGAGTATTAGTGTTAGTGTTAGTGTGAGTGTTAGTTTATTATGTTGGTTGTCTGTGGGCGAGTGGACGGGCGGTAGTGTGGAAATTGGAGCTGTGGGCTGGTCAGTCTTGGAGTTGTGGAGTTGCGGAGCTGCGGGTAAATTTTGAGTTACCTCTTTTTGTTCTCTTTCCTTTCCATGTATTATGTCCTGTAATTAGACGCCCATTTTTTTCAGCAGTTCCTTAATTTGTTTACGGATATATACTAGGCAGTCCCTTTGAAACTTTGAAATCATTAACCATGCTCTGCATCTTTGATATAAGTTGGAAACTGCACCGCTCCTTCAACTTGAGAAACAAGTTCTGCTCATTATCAATATTTACACTCCTATCAAACAATAATCTCCGAGCTAATTTTTTCATGGAAAATTCTGTAAATAAATCTTTATCATTCACATAGTCAACAAGTTTTACAACCTTTTCCAACATATTTTAATATGATCATCGGTCATTCTTGGAATGCCACCTTGCTTCACTGCATTATGACAAAAGGTTGCCAACAACTCTGGAAATGAGCTTCCACCCACTGCTTTATTGCATATTACCTCAAATGCTTCGTGTAAAGGCATATGGATGCATTTATTCTTTTGAAATGCATGTTCCACATAATCCATATACCTGTCATAAATTTAGATGACCTTCTACAAGAATTCATGTTCTTGTATGCTTGACTTAACGTTTACAGAATCTTCTGCCCATTTAACTAATGTTATTCCTTGGGTAGTTATATCTTGTTTAAACATACTTGCCACTGGTCCCAAAGATTTGGGTATTCTGAAAAACAACTTTTACATCCTAGAAACATCATTTTTCTTATCATCCCTAAGAAGCGCATCACAGCCTGAATCCTGTTTTCCTAAAATTTGATTTTGATAACGAAAAAGCAGTTCATTTTGTATTATCTCTAATAACTTATGCTGGTTGTTGGAGTGCAAATAATGGGTAATTTTGTGCTTCTCATTATCCAAACATTCTTCAACCTTTAGCATATATTTTGGAAAAGAATCCTTTGAAATCTAGGAAGAAGCCTTTCGAGCATAGTAAATTCCAGTATCTTCCAGCATGGGATTTTCAAAATTAATTCGATAGTAATCTGGGTCAGTCATACAATTTTTCACATAAATGTCAACAACATTTTTCAACAATGCCTTGTCAATCTTCTCTCCCTTGCGCTCTCTATTAATCAAATCGAAAACAACATTATTCACATCAGTCTATGTGGCCTCACTGAAATACATGAATCCAACTTGTCTTAGAGGCAGTATTGAAACAAAGATACATTTAACATACATTATATGTATGTTGTTACAGTATTGCAACAAAGATACATTTAACATACTACATTAATACATGTTAAATGCATCAATGTATCTTAAATGTATGTTGTTACAACAAAGATATGTTGGCCAATACATTTAACGTTGTTACAGTATTGAATATTGAATAAAACAACATACATTGAATTTGTACTCATCTTTCTTTGCGTAAATGATATTGTTGAACCTCTATTTTCAATTTCGGTTTCATATACTTCCAGTTGGTGCGTAGTATGACGTTGATAACCGCTATCCCGATCAATCTGCATTGAAAATGTTGAGTAATTAGTAATAATTTAACTAGATTGGACTACGAACATAGAATCACAATCAATATAATTTGTTTATTGTTCTCTATGCAAATTTGTCTGATGTTCATTATGCTCTATGCAAATCTGCCTGATCACAATCAATTTTCATTATGCTCTATGCAAATCTGCCTGATTGGACTACGAACATAGTGTTCCAAGAGCGAAGAGCAATGAACATAGAGTTGTCAGAAATGTGTCAGAAATGTTTTAGGCTTCTCAAACATGTATTAGTGAAAATAAGGTGAATTTCGCGGGATATTTTCATAAGATGACATTTATAGAGGATTTTAACTTATTTAAAAAAACATCTAAATTAATTTTTATTTACAAATGGTTGATGTAATTGTAGGTTGTGATTTTGAAATCTTTTGTTTGGACAAAAACTATACTAATATTTTTGTGTATTATATATATATATATATATATATAATTTATATATTATAATTTTCTTTTGTGTATTATAATTTTTTTGACAGTTAAATTGTTTGTCATTAATTTGTTGTCAAAAACAACAAAATAATTAAGAAATTGTTAACATTCTTTGTTAAAGGTTTGAAAATAGACATCAAAGTTGTGGAAACTCTCAAATTTAAGTGGCTATTCCAATTTGAAATTCCAACTCTGATCTATAGAGAACAACAAAAATATAAATAAATTTGAAATTCCTAACTATGATATATAAAGAACAACAAAAATATAAATAAATGTACGTAGTAAATAATGTCTTTAGCCAAAATTGTGTCAGATTCCTAAATTGATATGATTTTATTTGTAAGTGTTACTATATACGAGAGAGAAAGGATAACATCTAGCATGTCGACATTAATGTTTCTCTTTAGCTCACATATAATATG
>SNQJ01S0201185.1:6625-16889 GCA_010110895.2 Picea sitchensis | reverse complement strand
ATATAGTGCGCAGCTATCTTTGAAACAAAAGACTTCCCTGGGTTGATAATTTATGTTTCACTTGGTTGTTTGAAATTAATTAAGCAATTATAGTGACCAACAGCTATATTGACAAACATTGACTTCGTCAATATTTATTGCCATAATTGCCTATTTAAATATTAGATAGTCTTATGAAGTACTAACCCATTGAATCATAGCTTGCATATATTGGTTTGTTTTTGCCTTGTTCAGGATAGGTGTTCTTCTTTGGGGATTCACTTCATTATTGGTTGTTTAGCCGAGATTATCTATTTTGGTGGTGACCTGTGAAGGGGGAACTTTACCTTTGTCCTTTAAACGTTTGCCTCTTCTAAACTCCAGGTTGTCAGGGATGTCTCCCCTGGGCCTAACCTCCCTAAATAGAAAGAACCTCCCCATCATGGTGACATTGGGTGGGATAGGTTCCTGTTACGCCAGTTTGACCTCCATCTTATAACCATTTTGACCTAGCTACAAACTGTGCGATAACAGAACCCACAATTACAAAGAAATGTCATCATTACAAAGAAACATGAAGAACTAAAAACTATCAAGAGGATCTAGTTGGAATAGGTGTGTGGCCACCAATATCCACATGGTTTAGTCCTCCCCCATTAGGAAGCAATGGTCTCCATTGCATTGATTTCCCCCATCAGGTGAGGAAATTTCTGTTTAATTTGTCCCTAGGTGAGCCACTAGCCTTGGTGCAAGAGTTTCCCTGCCTTGACAACCTGATAAAGTTGGATCCTCTCTTTGAGAGTTCCCTTGACCTATGTGTCCACTACCTGATCAATGGATGCATGTTCCATGCAGTCAGGGTTGAGATATGTTGGTGTCAACTTTTCTACGATCTCCGAGGTGTCCGATAATGGTGGAAAATATGGTTGGAGGAGGTCCAAATTGAACATCGGGTGCAAGGCAAGGAAGGGGGGAGTGTTGAGCTTAAAATCATTGTCACCCACAACCTTGGTAATAGTGTAATGCCCATAGGGAAGTGGAAGGAGATTCTGATGGGGCCCTGTAAGGAACTCTTTCTGCAAATGTAACCAGACCTTGTCTCCCACCTAATACTTGTGTGGTACCCGGTGTTGATCATAGCACTGCTTGTACTTAGCATTGGCTTTCTGCAAAATCTCATGGAACTGTTGGAGGATGTGTTGAATCCGCTCAATGAATTTGGTGGTTTTTTCGGCCTCAAACTAAACATGGGAATATTATGTCTATGCAGTTGCAAGAGGTAGTGCAAGATCAATGGGACCCAAGAGTTGGAATCATAGCCCCACCTGAAATGGGCTATGGTTGGTGGAGCTATGGAGATCTCTGTTATAGCTATGTTGAACATAGGGAAGACTCCCATCCCATGTACGTGGATGCTTAGAGTTATACATGTAAGGGATGTGCACAATCATCTAATTGACAACCTCTGTTTGGCCATCGGTTTGAGGGTGGAAGGTAGTCGATTTAGTGAGCTTGGTGTCCAACAGTGACCAGAGACTCGACCAAAGTGTGTTGAGGAACCTCCTATACCAATCTAAGATGATGGTCTATGGTATCCCAAAATGGACCCACACTCGTTCAAAGAAGAGATTGGCAGTATCTGTTGTTGTGATGCTCTTCTTGCATGCTGTGAGAATGGCCATCTTCGAAAACCGATCAACCACCACAAATACGCAATCATTTCCTTGTTTGGTGGATGAAAGGACAAACATGTAATCCATCGAGATTGATTCCCAAGGCCTCTCGGGAGTAGGAAGAGGGGTGTATAATCCTTGATTCTTTATGGCTGGATTGACAATGACACATGCGGTGCAAGATATGATATACGTATTGGCATCCTGTCAATGTTTTGGCCAATAAAAATGTTTCTATAGAATGACCACAATTTTCTCCATGCCAAAATGTCTTGCCATCCGACTGTAGTGAGCCTCCCAAATCAACTTCGCATGCTTGCTTGCGGGAACACAAAGGTGGCCTAGATGGCATAACAGTCCATCCTGAATGTGAAAATCGTTGACATTCGTGCATGTACCCGAGCTGATAGGTGGTGGAAAAGTTAGGATCTCGATGATAAAGTTGGGGCCACGCAGATGCCTCATGCCCACAGGAATGGAGCATGGTGGTGAGTGAAACAACAGGAGGTTGAATGAGGAAGTCAACTACACGATTTGTGCTCCCTGTCTTATACTTTATGATGAGATGGAACTGCTACAGGTATGTGGACCACGTTTGATGGCGGTCATTTTGCAACTTCTTTTGTGTCTGTATGAACTACATAGGCTTGTGATAGTGTGGATGATTGTATCCTTTCCCAAAATGTAATGTTTCCATTGACGACAGGCTTTCACAATGGAATACATTTCCTTTTCATAGGTGGGTTATTTCTAGATGTTATCTGAGAGTGTCTCACTATGGTATGCTATTGGATGATGGTGTTGAGTGAGAATTGTACCTACAACATAGTCGGATGCATCAATCTCAATATCAAATGGTTTATGCATATTGGGTAAGGAGAGTATTGTATATGAGCACAAGCGATGTTTTAGATCATCAAATAATCATTGTTGTGCCTTCCCCCATGCGAACTTTTTCTTTCCACCACCCTTGGTCACTTGGTTGAGGGCCCATGTAATATGGTAGAATCCCAACATGAACCGTTGGTAGAAGTTGGCAAGTCCCAAGAAGCTATGAAGCTCAGTTAGTGTGTTTGGGATTGGCTAGTCACAAATGACTTGGATATTATCTAGATCCACATGTACCCCATGCTCATCAACAATGTATCCCAAGTATTGGACCCTGTTCATGCCAAAGGATCATTTTTCCAAGTTGGAATATAGTTTTTGCTGTCACAGAGTGCTCAAAACCTGTTGAATATGATGCATGTGCTCCTCCCAAGTCCTATTGAGGATGAGGATGTAATCCAGATATACCACCACAAAAGAGTTGGTAAAGGGTCTCAATACACCATCCATCAACCTCATGAAAGTTGTTGGTGCATTTGTTAAGCCAAAGGGCATGACTAGCCATTTGAAGAGACCTTCTTTAGATTTGAAAGTTGTCTTCCATACATCAATTGGTTCGATGGAACCTGGTGGTAGCCATACTTTAGGTAAATATTGTTAAAGAAATTTTCCCCCTTGTGTTGGTCAAGAAGGTCATCAAATTTTGGAATTGGGTACCAATTCCTGACTGTGATTTTGTTTAATGCTATGTAATCAATGCAGAGCTACTAGGTCTCGTCTTTCTTCTACACCAGTACAATTGGGATTCCGCAAGGGGATGAGTTGGGTCTAATGTGCCCCTTTTGATGCATCTCTTGGATCTAACGCTTGATTTAATCATTTTCCATTAACGAGCGATGATAGACTGGTCCATTAGGCAAAGGTTCATCGAGGGTTAGATCAATTGGATCCTTGACTTGGCAGTGCGTCGATACCCAGTGGATAAGGAGAAGATGTCTCTATACTCTTCCATGATATCGTCCACTTTCTTCTATTGGAAAGAGAGGATCTATGTAGAGGTCACGGATGTGTTGATGAACTTCTTCTTACTATGAGTATAGATCACAAAGAAGAAAAACTTCCTGGTCTGTGAAATGACCTTATTGGATTGCTTAGAAAATATTAAATAAATAACAGTAGGCAGTGCTACCTCTGGTACCCTGTACAATTGTCTACCCAAAGTAATAAAAACACTTCATTGTCTAGACTCATACATAACATGTTGCTTCCAAAAATATGGCTGGCCTAAAATAACATCACAAACTTCAAGGGGAGAAATATCACACAATACCTTGTCTTTGAAGGGCTTGATGTCGTAGAGAAGATGACATTAGAGATGACATGGAGATCTCTTCCTTAGCGAAGCCAACCGATGGCGTAGGGATGTAGGTGAAGTATTATTGGCAGGTCCAGCCTCTTGATGACCTCTTCTGAGATCAGGTTCTTCTGATTTCCTCTATCGACAATGAAATGAAGTGTAGCCCCCTTTACCCACATCTGTGAGTGAAAGAGGCATTCCCCTTCCTCTGGTTCTTCTAGTTCTCTTGGATAGACTTTGGTGGTAGAGAAAGTAGTGTTGGGTTCGACATCGATAATCTTCTTCCCTCCTTCTGGATTTGATTCAGAGTCAGAATCTGCCTCTAACTTGGAAGCTTTCATATCACCACGAGTGACTACTTGGAGAGACATTGTTTGGTGTTGTGTCGAGGATTTTATGGTATTCACACCACTTTCTTGTTTTCTTCTTCGACTTCTCATTACCCTTCTTGGTTTACGTCTTGAACTGGTTTTTTCGAGATGTTGTTCAGAGTATTTGATACCCAATTTGGTGCGCAGGGTATGGAAAATATTGGTGAAATATGGTACTTTTTGGTCCATTTCCTGACGCAACATGGTCCATCTTGTGTACTGGTCCTTGTAGCTTCCAACATGGTAGTATGGTTCTTTAACGGTATCCTTGAAGGAATCCCATGTGGGGGTGACTGTAAATATTACAGATTCCTCTATGGCCCTTTTCTCAGAATAAGTATCCCACCATTCCTTAACATGGGGGATGGCCTTGAGGAGTGCAAAAGTAATCTTTTCCCTGTTGGAAAAATTGTGGACCAAAAAATTCCCTTAGAGTAGATTCAACCATTGTTGGGCGAAGGCCCATTTTTGGGAAAAGGCCATTTTTTGGAGAGAAAAGCAGGAAGTGGAAAGAAAACACAGCTGGAAGGAAAAGTAGCAGATGCAAAGGAAGCATGCAAGGTGCACATTCAAGGGAGACCTAACTACATTAGGGTTAGGGTTTTTGCATGATATTGTAATTGCTGACAAGCCAAGAGTATGTATAAATAGTACCTAGGAGGTCTAGGAAGAGAGACCGACGGAGAGAAGGAGAGAGAGAGAGAAGAATGAGAAAGGATAGAACTGCAACATTTTTGTAATATGGTGAGATAGAGAAGAGTCAAGCAACCTAATCCCAAGGGTTAGGTCACAGGCTAAGGAGCCTAGTGCGATCTAGTTAGCCTCATAGGGATTGGGAAGCCTGTTGAGATTGTAAGATCCAAGACTGTAAATGCGCACAATGCGATATATTGATAAGACATAATAAAAAGAGCTTGAGAGCCAAATATTTGTGGATGTATCCTAGAAGGGGGTGAACCATGGTAAAACTCGTGTTATATGATTGAATGTTATGCATCTCCATTTTTTCTAATGATTAAATGCTAGATAAATTAATGAAGGAACTAGTTAGATATGATATTCCACATGCATGAGTAAGAGCGACTTTGTAATTAAGATGTTAGAATAAATAAATAAATATCACAAGGTACAACTACAGATCCCCACTCACTCCCAAGCTACAAGCGTAAAGTATTGTAGCCACCCATAGAACTGTCTCGGGTGAGACCGCGCAGTCCACCCTCTGTATTGCGCTGCCTTCTGGCTTACTAGGAGGGTCGATAGTTTTAGAGGGATTTTTTTTTAAAATTTGTTAAATATGAACCTGGGTCGACTAATTACAGTAGGGTAAGATTAGATTAGATAAATTAGTTTAAAACCAACAAATGGTTCTGTTGTCGGTTGGAATTGTAGAAATTATTTGAGGTCCTATGAGGCTGCCATCTAAGGTTTGTTCTTGACCTTAGTATGGCTCTAAGTTTCAACTGTATGGCTGTCTTCTTTTGCTATTTTAGGACAACAAATAGTCATCCCACTTTCTGCTCAATGTTTTATAGGTTAAGTGCTCTTTTAAGCTGCCCTTGCAAGTGTTTTCTTTTCTCAATGTTAGCACATGCAATATAACTTAAAACACATAACACTACCTCTAGATCTTGAACTTTAAAATGTTGATCTACACTTCTAAACATGCATAAATTTGACACAGGTATTTTTGGTCAACATGACCCTGGATAAAACCCCCCCGGGGAAAACCAATTTGGGATATCTGTCTATATAATGATGATTAAAGAAAGAGATACAACAAGTAATGAAATACAATGGAACCTATATACATAGCAAGCTCCTCATGAGACTTGCTACAAGAACCAGAGAAAGAAGTGCCCAAACTGTGGTGCGCCCTATCCCTTTGTTTCCCTTTGTACTAAACTGAAGCGCCCTAGCTCATCTGTATCCCAATGAAGAAATCTCTCCACAAGAATGTCCTCTCCTGTGCTGCCTCTCCACTGAAACTATCAAAGCTCGAATCCTCCAAGCAGATTTGCTACCAGGTAGCTGCTAGTCCTCTCAACTCATGTTCCCTCCTCGAAGAAGAAATTATTGCCATAAATAAACTGAGACTAAATATGGATATCTCTCACCATCAATGCATGTGCCCTCCCTCTAGCCTCCTCATGCATCAAACCTCTTATCGATCTAACAAGTCCTCCTCTCTCAGTGAGAAACTGAAGGATACAAGTGTGCCCTCCTCTCTCAGATGTGCCCCTCCTCCATGAAAATTCTCCTGACCAAGAAAGAAAATATAAGACTCCATGGATAACATCTCCATGCAAGCTCCAAGATACCAAGAGCCTCTCCTCAAGCTCTCAAGGGTTTTTCTCAAACCTTCATGAAGTGCGCCCCTCTCCTCCTCAAGATATGCACCCTCCTTCTCTTCTCCAAAACTCTCAAGTGAAGAATGAGTCTCCAAAATGCCTTTTCCCTCTCTTTAGCCTCCTCATGCCAACCCTAAAAGATCAATGGCCTAGATTAGATCTAGCCAAGTATAATCAATGGGTGAGATAAAGTCCAAAAATCTCACTAAGGAAACCCACTTTCCTTAGTTTCTTTATGTCTATTAATTCGGCCACATTGTTAATTAATTGTCACTTTATGACTTAAGTGACATATTTCACTTTTGACTTAAAACTCCTAATTCAATGTGAAATTAGAATCATAAAGTAAAGTATAAGGGTAATAGTCTTCCCCCTTTGTGCTTAGAGACTCATAAGCACATGGGGACCACTTTCCAAGATACCCAAATCTCAACACTCCCTCTTATCGAGGAAAGTGCTCGTCACCATCAATATCATCCCTACAATGGACATGGTTGCCTCCTGGCATATGCTCGGTGAGTATGGCTATACCCTGATCAATGAAAGTGGAATCTGTCACAGATCTACTCAATCTGTATGATCTATAAATGGCACTAACCTATCATCTATCCAAGATCACCTAGATCTCAGAATCACACCGAAGATCTTCACCTTGGTCTCCCACCAAGGATTTCCTCCTACTCTTGGCCTCTCACCAAGAGTTGCTACTGTTGGCATCTCACCAAGAGTCTCCCTCTCTTGGTCTCTCACCAAGAGTCATCAACTTGGCCTCTCGCCAAGTCACCTCCACCTGAAGTGGATCCAGAACCTAATATGCCCGTCTCATAAGCCATGTGAGGATCAAGCCTCTGTGGTGCCCTGTTTCTCCTCCTCATCATCCTCTGATGCACTAAAGCTGTAGCACCATCTCTCTGTCTACTCGGCTACTCTGAAACGATAGATATACTGGGTGGACTAGTCACCCACTCTGAATATGTCCAGGGACACTGAGTCTGATCTCCCTTTGAATCACCACTATGCGTCAGTCGGTCCTCATCAACTCAGTCTCCCCAACTAATGTTGGATGGTGTAATAGTAGATCAAGTAGAAATGAATGCACACTCTCTGGCAAAATTATCACTGAACTCTATCTCCTTTGTTGTCACTGCTGACCCATCCTGCTGCTACTTCTTCTTCTTGGGACACGGTCCTGCATAGTGACCCATCTCTCCACAAGAAAAGCATCTCACTATGCTCATGTATCTCCTCTGCCCACTTCTACTGCTACTCTCTCCTCCCTATGGTGGGGCCCCAAACTTGGGACCCTGCCGACCTCCACGACCGATCTTCTTCTTGCCCTTTGTCCAAAGAGTAAGGTCCTCATCACCAGAAATTGTCTTCTACTGCTGTTGCTGTTGTCCAGAAGCCTCGTCTGCAAGCCTAATCTCCTCCTGGATGAATTCATCCCACATCCTTTCCCATGTAGGCATAATCTCCCTGGCAACAATGCCTCATACAAATGGACCCCACAGTTTGGTGAAGCTATTCATAGCTTGCCTCACCAAAGATTTAGGGTTCACAACCTCTCCAATGGCTGCCAACTCATTTCTGATCTATGTGTATCTACAAAGGAATGAAGTATCTGTCTCGTCCTCAAGCATGTGAATGCCCCTTAGTTGGTCATGAAGAACCATAATCCATTTCTCATTAGAGCTCTCGTACAACTTGCACAAATATGCCCACATCTCAAATGCACAAGTCTTCCCAGTCAAGTGGGGAATAATGTGATCTCTCACAGCATCACATATGATCCTCTTTGCCTTGTTGTTCCTCCTCCTGAATTCTGCTACCAAGACGGGAGAAGTGACAGGAATGGGAGGAACAACTACCTCGACTATATCCCATAGCTCGAGGTCCTCTAAGACAAAGACCATCCTTGCCTTCCAAGGAGACCAATTGCTAGCCCCAGGTAGCCTATCCTCCACATGCATTTGAGATACTGACATGTCTATCAACTGTGCTCACTCTGATGCTCCCAATGCAAAGGAACACTGCCTCACTCCTATCAACACAGGTGTGAAAAGAGGCAAGGGAATCCACGACCTCACTCCTAATCTATAGGTGTGAAAAGAGGTCGTCTATACAACCTCACTCCTGTCCATGCATGTGTGAAAAGAGGCTATCCACAAGTGTCAAAAAACAAACCAACAAATCTGCCCACAACTGTCCACCAACTCTGTAAACTAGTTGTTCAAAATCTACCCTAAGCTGTGCAACTGGCAATGAAAGAGAGGTACCTTCAGATCTGAAGTTTACCCACTATTTTGGACTGTAACTTCTGATATAAACAACCAACAAATCTGATATAAAAACTTCTCCAAACTGCCCAAAAAGTGCTCCAAAATCAGCAAGTCTAAGCCACCTTTGGCTCTGATACCATGTATAAATTATCTGAGGTCCTATGAGGCTGCCATCTAAGGTCTGTCCTTGACCTTAGTATGGCTCTAAGTTTCAACTATATGACTATCTTCTTTTTCTGTTTTAGGACAGCAAACAATCATCCCACTTTTTGCTCAATTGTTTATAGGTTAAGTGCTCTTTTAAGGTGCCCTTGCAAGTGTTTTCTTATCTCAATGTTATCACTTGCAATATAACTTAAAACACATAACACTACTTCTAGATATTGAATTTTAAAATGCTTATCTACACTTCTAAACATGCATAAATTTGACACAGGTATTTTTGGTCAACATGACCCTGGATAAAACCCCCCCCAGGGAAAACCAGTTTGGGATATTTGTCTATATAATGATGATTAAAGAAAGAGATACAACAAGTAATGAAATGCAATGGAACCTGTATACATAGCAAGCTCCTCACGAGCTTTTCCACAAGAACCAGAGAAAGAAGTGCCCAAACTGTGGTGCGCCCTCTTCCTTTGTTTCCCTCTATACTGAACTGAAGTGCCCTAGCTCATCTATAGCCAAATGAAGAAATCCCTCCACAGGAATTTCCTCTCCTATGTTGCCTCTCCACTGAAACTGTTAGAGCTCAAATCCTCCAAGCAGATCTGCTACCAGGTAGTTTCTAGTCCTCTCAACTCATGCTCCCTCCTCCAAGAAGAAATGATCAACATAAATAAACTGAGACTAAAGTTGGATATCTCTCACCATGAAAGCATGCACCCTCCCTCTAGCCTCCTCATGCATCAGACCTCTTCTCGATCTGAAAATTCCTCCTCTATCAGTGAGCAACTGAAGGATCCAAGTGCGCCCTCCTCTCTCAGATCCACCCCTCCTCCATGAAAATGCTCCTGACCAAGAAAGGAAAGCTAAGACTCCATGGATAACCTCTCCATGCAAGCTCCAAGATACCAAGAGCCTCTTCTCAAGCTCTCAAGGGTTTTTCTCAAACCCTCATGAAGTGCGCCCCTCTCCTCCTCAAGATATGCACCCTCCTTCTCTTCTCCAAAACTCTCAAGTGGAGAATGAGTCTCCAAAATGCCTTTACCCTCTCTTTAGCCTCCTCATGCCAACCCTAAAACATCAATGGACTAGATTAGATCTAGCCAAGTCTAATTAATGGGTGAGATCAACTCCAAAAATATCACTAAGGAAACCCACTTTCCTTAGTTGCTTTATGTCTATTAATTCAACCACATTGTGAATTAATTGTCACTTTATGACTTAAGTGACATATTTCACTTTTGACTTAAAACTCCTAAGT
>SNQJ01S0201184.1:4488-16890 GCA_010110895.2 Picea sitchensis | reverse complement strand
GTCAACCCTCTCTAGGATGACGTTTTGACACTTCTAGAAAGTTGTTTGAGCTTGGAGGTGAAACATTGGGTGTCCAAAGGCCTCCCTCTCATGCACTAGGGTCTTATCCATCAATCCAATTCTTCTCCCCATCAAAATCCCAAGTATCAATCAAGTCAACACCACCACCACCAAAACCTTAGCCCTAGGGTGACATCAATCCCTCAAAAGTGACGTTTTGACCTCCAAAGGAAAAACATTGGGCTTGTAGGGGCTAGGTGAGATATTCCATGGTGTATTTCAAGCCACCAAAGGATACCATCATCATATGGTGTGTGGGAAATGGTATTCACCCTATGGGATTCATGCCCCAAGGAAGCCCAAGCTAGGCTTGTTCTTCCAAAATTGTCCACCAAGCAAGGTCCTGCAAAGACAATGAATACAACATCCAATGATCTCAAGTAAAATGCATCATGATAAGTGAATAAAATCAATAATAGAGCCACCTTAGCATGTGCATCAAAAACCACCACATCAAATTAAACAAGTGCTCAAAGACCCTATGAAACTTGCCAAGTTTAGGTATGGGAGGGTTGACAAAATGATCTATTGGGTGAATCATTCCCTAAGTCAAGGAGTGTTTCCTAGGTGGACCTCCTATACATCATGTGGAGAAGATGAAGTGGATGGGGGAAATACTTTTGGGAATTGGGTTCATGACCTACAATAGATCGTAGTGTCTCATTTATGGGTGCCTTTTTAGAGGGTTTGTTGCACCTTCGTTTTCAATGCATCATTTTTCCAAGCCCATTTAATTTCATTAAGTAATTAAGGTCCATAACAACTAGGTACTCCCTATGGGGTAACATATAGCTTGGGGGGGAGTAACACAATGTCACTTGAAGGGAGAGGTACAAAGAGTGCCACGGGGATACAATCTAGCTTGTAATGCACTTGTTTAGATCCCTCAACACGTGGGATAGTTATATATATGTGTTTGATTTTGCAGGTCTTTTAATTTTTTAGGAGAAACATTTAATTGTTCTCAAGACCTCTTTGGGAGAGAATATGGAAGGTTATGATTTGGATTTTATCTTTTTCCAGCTACATTCCCTCTAGGCCTTCAACCCCTTCTTCCCATGAAATGAGGGACAATCCCTTCTTGGGTCAATACAGTTGAAAATTCCAAAAGATAAAGAGGTGAGGGGATGAAGTATGTAAAGTGGAAAGTATGATTGAGAATGGCACGATGGATCGTCAAGGGAAGCTCCTAGTAGCAAACCCATCCCTAATGGTGACCACTTATTGGGGCGCAATGTCAACCACCAAGGTGAAACAAGGCAAAGAGAATAACTTTCAAGAAGAAGTTAGATAATCAAAAGAAGCTTTAAATGAAACACACTCAAATGCCTCAAATATTGAAATGACACTCACCATAATACCTGGCTTGTACCTCATGGAGCAAGACCCAATGTCTTCCAAAACCAATATGGTGTGGCGGATGCCATCATGATGAATATGAGATCTATGGTGGTGAGGCAGGCCTCTGTCTTTGAAAGTGGATATTGTCAACCATATGTCTCTCGATACTCCATGTATGCAACCTGAGGGCCTCAAGACATCATCTCCTTAGTTATCCCTAGGAATTGGGGATAACATCTTTCTCCTACTTGGGGACATGTACTCGTCGTAGAGTGCATGAGAACCGCAACATCTCCTGGTAGACCTGTGCCTACACACATTGATACAACAAATTGTTAAGTGTAGGATGGCTTACTCATCCTTTATTCATATAATGAAATCCAAAAATTCAAAATTAACAACTAATCTAAAAAAGATATTTTTTTGTATTTTTCATATATATGATGAAAAAGAAACATGTAAATAAAAAATGCAAGTAGAGCAAAATGAAAATAAAAAATGAAATGCAACTAGGCTATCATGAGCAATCAGAATGAAAATGCAAGAAATAAAGATGACCTACTTACTTACCTATGGCATGGGCCTTGAAGAACTCAAGTACCTTGCATGTAGGGTTAATGGAGAGGCCCATCTACTGGTAATGGCATCTTTCTCCCATCCAAGGCTGCCGAGTAGCATTTCTCTTTCTCATACTTCTTCTTGATGATGTAAGGGCCAAGACACGAGCCATCATCCTTCTGATCATATTTAGGCTTTCCCTTCCTCTTATCCCACATTAATGCAAGACTTCCTTCACTTTAGTTGATGTAAGGTATATTCTCAATGTAAGGATAGGAAGGAGGTTATGTGTTGACTGCATCTTTAATGGATTTTTCATGTTCTTTGCTTTCTTTATCTTCTTCCTTCTTCAATATCTTGATGGATCATAGTTATTTCCCTTGGAATTTTGCAAGCTTCTCCTCGTATTCATTTTTCCTTGAGAGTAGAATATCTATGAAATCTTCCTATGCAAAAGGCAGGTCCCATGGGTCATACTAAGTGATTTGGCGAAGTACATCAAAATCACACTTACTAGTGTAATCAGGACTATTTGGATCCATCACATGCTTCTTAGTCCTCTCTCGACTATATAAAATATCAAAAGTCTCATCCATACTAAGGAAATCCCCAAGAATAGCATACCAACTTCTTGATAGAAGCATTCCCCAAGCATCTAGAACATCAATCACCACTATGTTCATAGTGAGGCTGATATGATTAAAATTAATCAAGTAAACTTCAACATTTTCACAAAGTCCATAAAATTTGACCTTCTTGGAATCAATACCGCAGACATTACCATATGTTCGGGTCATCCTCAAACCGATTTGTTCCATCACCTTCAAGGACATGACATTTGTTGAGGCCCCGAAGTCCATCATACAATTATTCAAGTGGAGAGAATTTATGCCCAAAGAAAGATAGAAGGGAGGGTTACTATCCCTCTGCTGATCAAGATACATGGTATTCAATATGATTGGAGGGTCCTCCTTCTCAGCTAATACTTTCAATAACTTCAAGACTTCCATCCTCACAGAAGGAATCTTACACATCTCTATCATAGAGACTGCCATATTTAACTTCCCAAACATGGTCGACACGTCTATGTTCAACTAAGTCTTATATTTTGTTGAAGTTTGCCATGGAAGCAACTCATGGACTAAAGGTTGAGGTGGTGGACCACCCTTTCTATAGATGGAAGAGGAACTTCCACTTATGGTTGTAGTAGAGTGGAAGGTTGTAGTGGAAGAATTGAAGTCTTTTTTCTTCTTGTGTATGTCAAAATTTCCTTTTTCCTAAATTCCTTTCTATGATCCTTCGTTAACTGATTTAACACTTGGAGTCAACCTTCTCTTGCTCCTCTTATTTTGACTTCATCAATTTGTTCCTGAGTAATGTCTTTTTCTTGGAAATTAAAATATTGTCCATGATGTTCATACTATTAGTGGAATCTTCATCACGTTGGGGATATTCATCCTCCCGATGAGGTTCTTGACATGGAGAACACCAATGTGTTTCTTCTGTGTTGACCATCCCAACCAGGTTCAATGTGTCAGGAGCCTTTGCCTCTAGTTGTGGTTTTGTCCTCCAACCTATGGTCTCTGTCTATTGTCTAGTAAACTGAGGTTTGGGGGCAGACTGATTTCTCTCCACAGTGGTCAAGAGGCCCATGATTTGATTTTGAGCATAGACAAATTTAGTACTCATCTGATCTATCTTCTTATTCAAGAGAGTGATTGGATCCTGTGCACTGCTACTGGAAGCTTTAGTCTTTACTTCTGTCTTGGTACGAGGATACTGAAAAGGGTGAACCTTGGAGTCAAGAATATTCTCTTCAATCTCTGTGCTATACTCTTTGGATTGTGATAGGGTTGTGGGGTTCTTATCCTTTAGGATGAAACAAAATTACCCATCGAAAGAATTCATATAAAGGAGATGAACAACTGCACCTGAAGGACGTAGATCTGTTAGCATTTGGTTGTACAATTGTCAAATTCACTCAAACCTATTGTCAAATTCATTCACTATCTCATTTTATTTATTCTTTATACATTTGAACTGAGATAAAAACATTTCATTGTCCTTCTTTGTTTTCCATATATTCTTGAACAGCTCAAAAACATCTTCATAAGATGCCATGTGATTATTAGGAAGGCCCTTGAACCATCTTTGGGCATCATCAGTCATTTATGAAGCTAGTAGCCTCATTGCTACATCCTCATGTTCTACTTCTATGTTCTCCATGTCTTGGCCCATGGAGTAGATATGATCGTAAGTTGTGATCACATTATTTCCCAAGAACTTTGGCAACCATTTCATGTGAGATTCTCTTGGCATGACATTGGGATATTCGAGGATAGTGGCCATGTTCAAGGGTTTTTAGAGGTATTTTTCCCAAGGGTGAGCCATTGGAGAAAGGGGAAGGGTACCTTGGAAAAGTATCTTGACAACGATAGGTTTAAGAGGAGGCCTTCCTCGATAAACCTTAGAAGGATTGAATCTCCCTGGAGGGAAAGTAGATTCTGGGATGGTGGAGTCACCAGATGAGCTTCAAGAAGATGTCATCGAAGGTGGAACGAGAATGTCCTTCAAGTTGATTCACTAGAAAATCTAGAGATAAATGCTTTGGGATGGAAGCTTGCCGAAGTGTCATTACAACATGAAAGAGGATTCAAAATCCTCCCCGGAAATGACACCAAAATGTTATCTCAAAAAATGTAGGTTGGAAAAATCCCGACCCAATCCACAAGATGGTGATAACTATGGGAGAGTCTACCCACTATCACCTTAGATAAACCCTCCCCTCGCTTTAGTGAAGGAGAAATCCAACACAAGTGGGAATCCTGGGTGACCCTAGGGGGAAATTAAATGAAAAGTGATTTTATGGAAGTGATACCCCTACAAGTCAACTTGATAAATTGAAAGTGGCTCGGAAACAATTCTTGGAGATGGTTAATGTTTTCCAAGTGCTTGAGTACCTACGGAAGATATTTGTACCTACCCGAGACACAAGAAGACACAAGTATACAAGTTGAAAGATTAGGTGGAAAAGAAAATTAAGATTTCTTTCCCAAAATACAAAAGTAAACAAGAGTATATATCAACAAGGAATACAGCTAATTACTACAAATTTAACCACTCAAAGCATCAAATATTTATTGAGAGATGAAGCACAAAACATGTAGATTAATTCCAAATATTTTAGCACAAACTTTAGTGGAATTAGAGGACGATTGTATGGTGTTTTCAGAGTGTTTGTAACAACCAAATGGCTATAGGAAATATTTTCTACAACAAAAAGTTTCAATCATGAAAACAAGCAAGTAATCTGACAGACGTTTCACTAATTAGCAGTAGAATGATGATAATGGCGTTGGAGTGTTTTGGGATGACCTGGGTTTTACTTTAGGTTTCCAAAAAAACCCTACAAACCATTGTCCCTTATGGATACCAGAAGGAAACACTGCGCACAAGGAAGTCTCACCCGAGATGGCTTTATGGGTGACTACATGACCTAGATGTCTACAATCATGGAAGGGAGGTTATTGTGGGGATGTCAGACATTATTTATACCTCTACATACACCATATCTAACATTCTCATCATAACTATATCTATCATTCTATATTCATTAAAGTTCACTCTGCAGTAATTATATTTTCTGATCTAGTGTGCACTGCATTTTATTACTAATAGATTCATTCATTCATCATAAACCATTGCAAGAAACAAGACATACATTCCACTTAGAGACACAATTTTTACTGTAGTTCACCCCCCCAGGCTATGTCCACAAACATCTGGCTTTCTTTTCTCTTTTATTAGTCTTCATCAAGTTATAGAGTTGTGCGCATTACATAAGAAGTAGCGAGGCTAACAAGATCGCACTAAGCTCCACAGCTTGTGACCTTACACTCGATTACAATCCATATCTCTGTCTCTAAAATTGACTCTAATATCATATGATAATCCTCACTGATCTCCTTAGATCATTCTCTCACCAAAAACACACACGTGTTCAACAACCGACAATCCTCTCCCCTTCTATCTCACTACTATCTATTTATATTACAAAATGGGTTAAAACCTGTTACAACAATGACCAAAACCCTAACCCACAAACTCTAAGTGGATTAGGTTTGGCCACATTCTAGCTCCCTTTGTGTGGTTGGTCCAAAATATAACCATTTCTTCATCAATCTGTGTCCTTCTTCCTTCCTTTGACTTTCCTCTTTCCTGCGCTGATTTTCCCTGTTTTCCCGCGCTACTTTTCCCTGTTTTCCAGTGCGCGCTTCTTTTCTGGTCCAATTTCTTACTGTCTTCATAATTTAATTATTTTTTCCACAAAATGGCCAGCACCAATAGGCCCCCAACACTCACCTATGGTTCTTCTCAAGCCACTCAGTTAGTGTTTGCTTCCTACACTGACTTCTCCAGCACCTGAAACCTGCTTGAAATTTCTTCAACTCTAGATTTTACTTGTGCGCTGTCTTCTACTACAGTCTCTACAATTTGCGCAGTAATATGCTCCTTCAGTAATTATCCACTTTCCACTCCAAATTTTTCAATATGACCTTTATCTATGTCAATCTATATTAGCATTTAGTATGTGCCTTCTTGTAGTGGTTCCAACTTAGTCTACCTTGACAGCTTCTCTGCTTGTATAATCTTAAACTCTGCCTGCAATTTCTTCATATCTTGCGTACTTTTCATCCTATCCACTTTGGTCATAATTTTCTACCTCTGCTTCGGTTCTTGTACTACATTATTTACCCCTTCATATTTTTGTTCTAACTCTTGTAGTTTCGCATCCTCTTACAAGCTTGCCCATAACTACGCACTCTTGTTGTAGAGATCTGTGATTTCCCAGATCCTCTACGCAATGCTCTCCGTATGACCTGTAGCCTCCTTCTCCCTTTGTGTTTTGAATTATGGAGGAGTGCTTGGTGCTAGGATTTATTTCAACTCTGTAATTTATCTCATGTAATTCTCCATAGCCTGCGTTATCTTCTCATTTTTCACCTATGTTGGTAAATTCTCTTCCTACGTGTTGTTAACAACAATTTCGAACACTTCTTCCAGTTGTTGCTATATTCCGCTAGTGCACTCCTTTTCTTATTCCCTCTCAACCTGCACCTGGTTAAGTGTCATATCCAATGTATTCTTTACTTTGTTGGCCAATTGTAAACTTGTTGCATATGCATGGGCCCTCAACTGAATCTCCTACGTGACACTAATTTGAAGTTTGTACAACTCCTTCATTGGAACCTTGGGCAATGCCAAGTTCAAATGATCTATGTCTTTTAGGGGATTTTGCGTTGTATCATCGTCAACCTGCAACATTACCTGAGTGATCCAAACATTTTCATTCCCCATGGCTATGATTTGAAATGTTTCCTCTTCTGGAACTGTTCTTTCCTTAGAAGTTTGTTGTTGTTGCGCCTACTCTTTCTATTGCGTTGTAGTAGTTCCAGTGTATCCTTGACCCCTGTCAATTTCTTAATTATCTCCTCCCTTTTCTTTTCAACATCATCCCATTCTTCTGCAACTCGATCTTGTACTCTCTCTGTGACTAAATCTGCATCATCTTCAATAATTTTAAGTTCAGGGACACCCTTGTGTGCCTTCATCATCTTGCGCTATCCTACTAACTACAATACTTCTCTTTTCTTTGGCAGTGTCTTTGTTTGCACAATTATCACTAGTATATCCATATCTAGGAGATATCCACCTCCTATTTCCTCCGGCATAGGAATATTTGTATCCTTCTGTGCTCTTCCATTTGGTTCCACTACACTCTCCTTCTCCTCCGCTGAATCCTTCGAGATAGTATTTTTCTTCCTTAGTTGTATAGTGGTTGTACTAGCCCCTATTTATTTCATGCACTTTTTTGCTTTCCTCGTATTGGTTGTTGGTCTAGTTAACTGATTTGAAGTGCCAACCTATGTTGGTTTAGGTCTTGGCATTTTCTTTGAATTTACTGGAACCTTCCATTCTTCAGGCCAATCCTTCATGGCTCACTACACTTCCTCTCATGTGACAGTATCTCAACTGTAGCCACTCCTTCTTAGGATCTCTCTTGGCTTGGATCGACATATTGTGCCTTGTTTCTTAAAATTTGGATATGCTTTGATATTCTTTCACTACTTCTGGAGTGATTCTCTAGGTATTATCCAACTTCTCCTGCATCTCATCAAAATAAATAGCAAATATGTTGGCATTTGCCTTCCTTTGTTTTACATCTGATTTCTTCCATAGGGTTATATACCTTTGTTGGAGTTACTTCAAACACACTTAGGATTTTTTTTCCCTAAGTTTTTTCCTTGTTTATTAGTCATAATTAGTCATTATCTAGTCTCCTATATTTTAGGGGAGAATATTCCACCTGGAGAATATTCTCTTTCAGTTGACACTTCAGTTTGACTAGTTGAATTGAGTTTAGATGTTGCATTGGTTTTATCACCATGCAACATTGGGATCATCACCATGATAATTCTACCTTGCCTTGGGATCATCACCAAACTGGCACATTAGCCTTGATTCACTGAGTTAACTCCTCACTACTCTATGTTCAGTTAGTTAACTGAAGACTAGTTGACTAGTTAACTCAACTAGGTGGCAGTTCACTCCCATAATTGCCTGAGAGACTAGACTAGGTGGAAGTTCACTCCTGTAACTATTGGTGTGTGTCCATATCACTCTAGAACACCACTATGGTGCATTGGTTCACCTCTAGTGTGCACTTATTGAGCTATACAAAGTATATCATGTGTAAATTATTCATTATTCACAACGGTTAATGAGAATTATTTCATTCTTTATCTCCTTCTTCTTCTTTCTCCAATTCTCTCTGCAAATGTGCGTATTATTGTTTAGATAGATCTATTATGTGTAGGTTCAACACATTTACATGGTATCAGAGCTGACGGACCGCTAAGCAAAAGATACAACAAAATGTTTTGCAAGTACAAAAGATTGAAGACAGTTGAAAGATGGGATTCCAAAAAGAATTCATTCTTACACCTTACAACTATTTTGCATGGACAGAGAAAATAGCCATACATATCCAAACCATAGGGTTGTACAGGTTAACCTTGAATATAGATATAGAACCTACATCAGCCATAGAAAAATCCAAGTACTTAAATTGCATGGATGAGGCACTTGGAACAATTTGCAATCTTATTTCTCCCAATCTCCTTTTTCATATATCTTCCTGTAAGACTCCCAATGAATCCTGTACTACCTTGGAAGGGCTCTTTGGAAAACAAGATGAGATGAGGGGACACATGTTGGAGGTGGAGCTTCTCACATTGGATCCAAAAATCTTCGATAATATCCTATATTTCTTTACAAAATTCAAGGATTTACTATCTCAACTCAAAGCTTACGGGGTTGATAAATCGAAGGAGGAGAAACAAATGGTTCTCACCATTCTATCCAAGCTTGGTCCTGAATTATCTGTATTCATATTCACATTCCATACTGTTAGATTCACCTCCGGAGCCACCTGGAAGATGCCTTCTCTTGAGGATTTTATCAAATCCTTGACACAAGAGAAAATCAAGCTCATCAACATGGGCACAATCAAAGGCCTAAGGGCGCATGTACTCACTGTGCACGATGGCAGCCAAAAATATCAGAAATCTAAAGATAAAAATAAACTAAAAGATCATGCACATCTAAAGAAGGAAGGGTACACAAAACCCTTCACCGATGCCTATGGATCCAAAGGATAAAATGGAAGAAAAGGTAAGAAATGAACATATTGTCACAAAGGATTCCATTCAGAATCCACATGCATGCAAAAAAAAATAGATATGATGTCTCAAATACTTCAGAAAAACAACCTTGGATATCACATCCTTGAGGGTGCCAAGAAGAAGAAGCCAAAAGATCTGAATTCCAAGAAAGGCAATTCTAGCCATGCCTTGATTGCGATCAAATCCTCTCCCGATGCTTGGATCATTGATTCAAGAGAATCACATCACATGGCTGCCTCAAAAGAAGTATATTCTTCTTTGGATGCATGCAAAGGTCCTCCCATTCTTATGGGGGACAACTCTTTTTTCAAAGTCACTGGAAAAGGAAGAATTGAACTCACCAATGGAAGCTTCGAGAACGTGTTGCATGTTCCCAAACTTTCTGTCAACCTCCTCTCCGTGTATCAGATGACGAATTTCAGCACCAGAAAGAAAGTCATATTCACACCAAATTCCGTGGACATCTATGACATGAAAACCAACTCCAGGGTTGCTACATGTGAGGTAAATCATCAGTCTAGATTGTATACTTTTTCTAAATTCATTGAACCTGATTTTGATTTACTTCTTACTCATGCTGATGAAAGTAGTAGGATATGGCACGAAAGGTTTGGACATTTTAATTTAAGATACATGCAACATCTTAGAAATCACAAATTGGTTGATGGTATACTAGACATCCATTTCTCCAAGGGAGTGTGTGAGGGATGTGTTTTCGGGAAACACCCTCAAGAGAAATTCGACAAGGGAGAGTCTCGACGAGCTTCCGCACCTTTAGATCTGATCCACAGTGACCTCATGGGTCCTTTTCCGCATCCATCGATCAGAAAAGAAAGGTTTGTTCTCATTTTTGTTGACAATTTCTCACATTTTACATGGATCTACTTTCTCAGGAAAAAATCTGAGGTCTTTCAACACCTCAAAGATTTCAAAGCCCTGGTTGAGACACTGTGCGGAAATAAGATCAAAGTCCTTCGAACTAATAACAGAAGAGAGTATGTGAATCATGAGATCCACAATGTTTTCCATGAGGTAGCTGGGATTCAATTTTAGCACACAATTCCCTATACTCTGCAGCAAAATAGAGTTGATGAGCGAAAAAATCGATCTCTAAAGGAGATGGCATATTGCATGCTTCATACAAAGTCTCTACCACATAGACTATGGGACGAAGCACTTAACTTTGCAACATACATCCAAAATAGATCTCCCCATAGATCTTTCAAGGATAAGACCCCATATGAGGCTTGGAGCGGCCTCAGACTGAAAGTGACCCACTTTCGCATTTTTGGTTCATGTGCATGGGCCCTATATTCCCTCTAAAAAGAGGAAGGCACTTGATCCACAGAGCACTGAGTGCATTTTTGTTAGATACCCTAATGATGTGAAGGGATATTGGCTTATTGATATTTCCTCAGACCGGCTCATCATTGAGCATAGTGTCTAATTCGAGGAAAGTGTCTCACATGTACCTCAGCAGTTGCATGCAAACACCTTCACTCTTCCACCTGTTCGAGATGATGAGAAAGCACTTGCTGAATCTTCTTTAGATGAGAGTTCCAATTCAAAGGAATCAGATGATTAAGATTCAGAGTTAGTACAGTCAGATGTAGAGTCATAGCATCCAGATGTAGTTGCAGAGCCAGAGCAGAGGCCCAAGTGTGCACAGACTACTCTTCAGGATGAAGGGGATCTCATTGGTGATCCAACCGATAAAAGGAGGAATCGATATGATTTCAAGGAGCCTCCTGTTGCACTCACTGCCACTGAACCATTACCCTCTAGAAATATTTTCTTGGTTCAATCTTCCATCCACAGTCTTATGGCGAGGCTGCTGGAAATCCATTTTGGGAATCCACCATGTAGGAGGAGTACAACTCCCTCCTCGAGAACTAGACTTGGGATCTGGTTCCCCTTCCTTCTGGGAGGAAAATTGTTAGATGTAGATGGGTCTACAGGACCAAGAGTGCAATGGATGGATAGATTAGAATATATAAAGCTAGTCTTGTTGCCAAAGGCTTTCAACAGGTTCATGGTATTGACTATGATGACACCTTTGCTCTAGTAGCAAAGATGGATTCCATTCGATTGGCCCTTTCCATTGCGGCAACCAAGGGATGGGAAGTCCATCAAATGCATGTGAAGAATGCATTTCCTCACGGTGATATCTCTGAGGAGATCTACATGGATCAGCCCCAAGGATTTATGCAGGACTCATCTTTGGTCTATCAACTAAAGAAGTCACTTTATGGACTTAATCAGGCTTTGAGGGCATGGTATGACAAGATGGATTCCTACCTATTGTCACATAACTTTGTACATTGTAAATCAGACCCGAATGTCTACATTCTCAGGACGACTGATTCACTTCTACTTTTAGTTCTGTATGTTGATGATTTGAGGATCACCAGGTGCTCAACTTCAGTGATTGTTGTAGTCAAGAGGATTCTACATGACAGGTTTTTGATGACAGACATGGGTCCACTACACTTCTTCCTTGGAATCGAGATTAGTTAGGATGCATCAGGCATCAAACTGTCTCAAGCCAAGTATGCACGAGATCTCCTTGAGAGATTTCACATGATAGACTGCAATTCTGCTCTGACTCCTTTCCTATCAGGAGTCAAACTTGAGGATGGTGGGGAGACTCCACTGGTTGACAGCACACTGTACAGACAACTAGTGGGGATCTTTTTGT
>SNQJ01S0201183.1:0-16890 GCA_010110895.2 Picea sitchensis | reverse complement strand
AGCTCTTTTTCTCAATCCAATTAATGGATTCTCTGCAACAATCTTGCCTTCACCACGCTGTAACTTTTCCCTGGTTAACATGCAACTCAAATCCAAACGTCAACTATCTCTGATACCACTTGATCCGTAGGATCTTTTAAATGACTATGGTTGAGTTTTAATTGCATGCATTAATTAACCATTTGAGAAATTTAGTGAAAGAATGAGGAAGAAGAAGAATTATAACAGCCAAATACTCATGTACAGATCTGAAATGAAAATATAAACAGCAAACCATAAACACACAGGTTGATAACGGAGTTCGGCACAACTTTTGCCTACGTCTCCGGGCCTTTTCTTTGTGGGGGAGGATTCTTTATTTCTGCTCAAGTGCTAAAAATTACATCTCTGCAATGCCAAATGGCTACAAGACTGATCTGTTCTTGTTCTCCCAGATCTCTAGAACCCTGCAAAGAAAACGGCATGCAAAACAGATGCTCCAAGCTCCCAGAAACGATCCAACAACGTCTCCACCTCAAGGGCTTCCCTGCATCAAACTGACTTTGGCTTGGCTCTTCATCAGCATAAATCTGCTCTGAAATGACTGTGTATGGCCTCAAACAGGCCTGGTTTATATAGCCTTGGAGTTGGTTTCACATCCCCAACTTCCTCCAAGAATCTGGCCTCCAAAAATACCCAATATCCCCCAAAAATGGAAGAAATCAGCTTAATATAGGCATATTAATAAACAAAAAACTAAATTTTGTTTTTAAAAACCCATTTTAATAAAGTTTATGGGCCGCAGCCCCTGAAACCCGGGCGCGCACACCTAAACTTTGTCATATGATGTCCATGTGGCCACGTGCCTTACGCGTTGGCCCCTCCCTATTGGCGCTGGCTCCTGGTTTTAATGGAACAGTCATATGGCCATTTGCAACGAACCCCCGCACTCCGTTTGATCATTGGCCCCGGTCCCGTGGCAGGTGGGTAGGACTGTGCGGTTAACATTCTCCCCGCGCCCAAACGGTGGTAATGTTCCGGGTCATATGGCATGGTCGTGTACATGCGCCGAGGGCTGGGGCTAGGCCCCGACCCTTTTTGCTGCCATTTAAAACTTTATTCAAATTTAAATAAATTTTATGTTGTTCACACAACAAGAACCACCGGCTGGCGGCCTGGCTAGCCCAACTTTCCCAGTCCTGTCACCCACCGGAGGTCACGGGTTCGACCCTCGGCAACGCCAAACCATATTTTATATTGAAACAAATGAACCAATAATATGGCACCATGTGGCAGCCCGTGACTGGGCCACGTGGTGCTTTAAAAACCAACCACCACCTGACATGTGGCAGCATTTGATTCACCCACGTGTATGCCACATCAACCTGTCCGTACTGACACATTGATCTGCTGCGTCAGCTTACTGTACCACTCTGTCAGCCTACCATTTCACTGGATGATGTCACCCTGCCACATGTCACCCTTTCAGTGGTGACACGTGTCACCTCAGTACTGGTCCAACTATACCACGTGTCGTCCTCCGATGCTGCCACGTGTTGCATTCTGGTCCCACCACATCAACTGTACGGGCCTACCCCGTCAGCTGTACGGACATGCGACGTCAACTGTACGGACCTGCCACGTGGACTGTACGGACTGTACAATCTTCTCCTTTTTTTGCCTGTTTGTCTTTTCGGAAAGAACGCGATATCTTCTCCATACTGACTCTGTTTGACAAGGTAAATATATCACCGGAATCAGGAAGACGAGATGGACACAATGGCACAGGTTTTGTCGCATTCCGAGAACTTTCATTTTTGAGCATTTTTCAAGCCCTATCAGGCTTCTGGATCCGATTTCGGATCAACTCTCCACACCCCTGAATTCTGAAATGACGAAGTTCAAACATGAGATCAATGACTCTTTTTGATCCAAATCTAATGGCTATTCTCCCTCCTGAGCTTCCAAATGCTTAAGGACCCTCTCCTTAACCCTTCCCCTAATCTGCGAGATCCAATGGTCCAGGGAAAAATCGATAGTTCTCCCTCCGAGAAACTTCATCTGACCATTCAATTCCTTGATAACTCCTGGCCAAATAACTTGGTGTATATTTTTGATCATGACTTCTGTGATTCGATTTCATCCCTCGTCTTCCTTTGAACTCTTCAAAGTCTCTATCCCTCCTGAGCTTGGTTCTAGCTGCAAACTCAAGAATCTCTTAAGGGAATTCTTACGCACACTCCTTGCGGCCTTATCAATAATCACTGATTATCTAATGTGTTCCTCTTCTGTGCACTCCTTGCAACAAAAATACTTCCACCACTCACTTGGGTTGGAAAACTCTAAGACTTCAACCGGTTTGCGCACTCCTTGCACGACTCTATGCTATAATTCCCTTATGTTGTTATGATAACAATGGTATCTCTCCTGAGATTCTTTGAGATAAAACTCAGAAACTTGTCAATGCACTCTTTTGAGACTTTCACTACACTCCTTGTAGGAATTTCTTAGGACAAGAAATGATTGAAACTCATTCTCTCCCTCTCACTAACCTCATACATTCAACATGAAATCATAAATACATAAATCATTGAAACAAATGCATAACAGAGCATATAATCAAACTGTAAACATACCATTAAGAGATGCAAACAGTGATCACCACAACACCATGAAACTGAATTAAAGCCTTCTCATATTAATTCCAGTGATTTTGTACATGGGTTCAATAGCAACAGTTATTTGCTTATACAACATTCTATTATGTTCTCCTATTCTCTTTCTCTACAACTCTCTAACTCTTACAATGAGAATAATGATACAATACTATACATGCGAGGGATCTTTCTAGAGTTTTCCCTCCTACACTCTAAGATTTTTAATCAAAATTAAAGTCTACATTTACTTTAAATTTAATACAATAAATTCCTCCAATCGACAGATGAGAGCTACTCTCAATATCTGCATTACAATCCCAAAACAATTTAAGGGTAATTACATCCCTCTAGCTATTACATTAATGTTTCATCTTTTCAAATTCAAAATTCCTTCAAAATGTGCACTGGTGCATATCCATTTGTCCTCTACTTGCGCATTCTTTCTTTGCTGACAATTCTCCTGTATTAGCAAGGAACTCAATTCAAAAGAAAACTAGAATGGAAAATAAGTCATAGTGTGGTCCTACACAGGGTCCACATGCTACAGAGAAGGCATCGGAAGGACCGACAACATAGATGAGTGTAGAAGAAATCTATATAGAGGCACAAGAAGTAACCGTGGATGAAGAAGTTGAGTAGGATACTAGCATGGATACACGGATGACAAAAGAATATAAACATCCAGAGGCACAAAGGAAGATAGAAGCAGAGCAAGCAAGTGGCACTAGGAAGAAAGAAAAGGCCCACAGGAAACAAATGGAAACATCACTGACAATAGATGAGGTAGATCTGATAGTCACGATAGTATAATATAGACTATCAGAAGTGTGGGAAAATGCGGAAAACCATCGAGCTTCAATTTTGGAGCAAGTACAGGAGGTAAAAACTACACTAGAACAGTTTCAAATCAAGGAAGAACAATAACAAAAGGAGAAATTGACACCAGTAAGATAAGGATCACCTATCGAAGAGACAATACAAATCACAACATAGGGAAGTGATAAATTTATCATAACACCATATATGTTGTTCATCGATGAGGAAACAACACAGAATCCTGTGAAGGATTTTGAAATGTTGGACTTGGCATTTCCCAAGATACCAACAAATGAATTGTTCAAGTTATAGGTTAGCATCATGTAGGAGATTCAGTCCAGAGAAACGTCTGATGCGACAAATATAGAAATAGTGCAGGAAGAAAATATGGTACTGAAGGAATCCATTAGCTAAGAAGGGCATAAGAAAGAGACAGCACAGAAAAAGTGGATGAGATAGAGACCCAGATAAAAGAAGTCTTTTAAGCAATCTCAGATGACACAACATCAAAGGAAACATATTCAGAGAATAATATAATAAATATAGCACAGACTCTGCAACAATGTAAAGACAAGATCAAGGAACTGGAGGAGTGCAGTACCTGTGACTCCCCCAAAAGTCTGAGCGCAAATAGAGAAAGACCAGACAACAACTGCATAAAACATCATGTAGAACATACATAGGGTGGTAGAACTACTAGAGAAGAGCGGCTAGCTATGGACCCAACTATTAGAGGATGGGAGCCTACAAGAGATGCAAGGAAAGGAAGATAAATTGCACATAGCAATGGAATATCTCAAGCAGTGATAGAGGAAAATTTCACTGCAAGAGAATATCAATATGGTCGTAGAAATGAAGAACCTTTAGGTAGAAGAAAGAGCAATGGAGGCATAGAAAATCAGACGGTAGGCTGAGTTGGAGCCCCAATAGGAAAAAGAAGAACAGTTGGTTGTGGAAATCGATGCAGTGAAAGAATTACTTGAATAGATAGGCTTGGAGGGGGGCAAGATATTACAACCTCTAATCACTGTGCAGGTGGTCGAAGCCATGTTAGAAAAGAGAATCCAGGCTCAGGAGAAGTTTCAACGGATAGTATATATGTATGAAGTGTTGACACAAGCAGTAGCAGACCCTGGAGTTAGGTAGTGATTCAAGATGAGTCACAATATTAGTGTTGGGGGCCTATTGGGTGTAGGCCATCTTTGATGGAAAAGCATGACGTGGGAGGCAGATGCACATGTATAAGAAACAACATGTGTAAGGCAAATGCACATGCAGGAAAAACAACATGTGTAAAACAGGCATGCATGCAGAAGCAGAAGGAATGCGAGGCACGAATGTAAGAATACCTAGCCATGATAGGGTTATGGTTTTGGTAAGAAGATGTAATGTATAAGTAGGTACCTAGGAGGTCTAATTTGGGGGATGGTTATGTTTTGAGTGGGATTTTTAGGACTGTTTGGAACATTGTTAGTAGTTTTTGTTTCTTAATGCAACTGTAAGTATGATCTAATTGTGTAAGTTGTTGAGTTTCAGAGAGGGACTAAGGTATATATTTAGGGTTAGATCACAGGATGAGGAGCATGACGTTATCTAGTCTGCCTCATTGTAGATCTTGACCTGTTATGATGGAGAGTTTTAAGGCGTGAGGCGTTGTAGTGTTGGAACCAGAATAATAAAAGAGCAGAATAGCCAAATATTTATGGATGTAGCCCAGGAGGGGTGAACCATTGTAGAAACTTCATTATGTGACTTAATTTTATGTATCTTCTTTGATGGCGATGATTAGATGTTAGATGAATGAATGAAGGAATTAGTTAAATCTGATATTTTACATGAATGAGTAAGAATGACAGCATAACAAATCTAGATGTATGAACTAGTAAATGATTGAAGGTCACAGAGGTTAATCACAGATCCCCACTCACGTCCTAGGCTACAAACACCTGAGGATTGACACCACCCATTAGAATGATCTCAGGTGAGACTCCGCAATGCATCTTGTGCGTTGTGTTGCCTTCTGGTTTACCAGGAGGGTCGATAGTTTTAGAGGGATTTTTTTGGAAGGTTGTTCAAATATGAGCCTGGTTCAACTTATGACATTAAAGTAAGATCAGAGTAGATAAAGTAATAACCAACACTCACTATATTCTTCTTACTTTAATCCCTGGTTCAGAACTTGTTTCTAGTAGTTTTACTGTGTTTCTCTTGAAGGCCATACACATGGTCTCCTTTAGTGGTTCTTAATAAGATATAGAATAAGGAAACCATTTCATCTATTTTCCTTACATATATTGTCTTGTTTCATTGTGATTCATCAATTCCCTACTATTGTTGGTTTCAAAATGTCCCATTTCCAATTTTGCTAGTTTCCCTTTTTCTATTGGTGACTCATGCACTTAGAGGGTGGGTGAGTGAAAGATAATGATCATCTCTCATGATGCACTAGTTGCAATGAAAATATGGAAACATAACAATCTCTCGACTTGGAGGGATGATATGATGTAATTTCACAACTGAATTGGATATTGTGTAAAAAAGTGAAACGTAGGAAATCAAATCCATGACTTATGGGGTCAAGCATTAGTGTAGGGTTTTAGGACCTTAAAAATAAATAAAAATAGTGAACCACACACACAAACACATGTTTGTGTTTATCTATATGTGTATACATACATACATATACATATGTTGGCTTAGGGTTTCAAAAATAGGGTTCAAAAGGATTTACCAATGAATACCCCATTTGTGTTGGCATATTCAATATTCAAGGATTGAATAAGGTCATACCAAATATGTGGATGAGAATCACAGAGACTGTTTTTTTTTTTTTTGCATAGCATGATGGAACAATACATAAATAAAACACTTAACTAAGATTTGTGCATTAGATATTATTCATTCATATCAACATTCATATAAGTAGTTCACATAGTCTAACATCTATAACAACATACATTCAAACCAAAGTACAAGATAGGAAATATAAAATCATGCCTCATGTCTTCTTTCGTTAACATTGAAACAATCAGATGCATGGAGGGTTGTAGATTGTGCAGAGACCCGTTAAGCTTAAACTAGAGATCAAAGATTCATATCTTGATCTATTTTCTCTCTCATATTCCATTTACAATTCTATAATTCCAATGAACCCAAAATGAACAATTCTATAATTTCAATGAACCTAAAATGAACCAAAAGTTAACAACAACCAACAATGGAGAAGAAGCTAACCCTTTCATGTTCACATGCATTCCTTATATATTTACAAAATCATAGCAATTATAACATAAATCATTTCAGGAATTTCCATCATTTAGTTAATAAACTAACATCATAATGCAAACATATACATTATAGTTTAGAGGAAAACAAACATACTATTTTTATAAGAGCATGGTTTTTTGTAATTTTTATAAGTTTTCTATAAATAAAAGACATATTTTGGAAGATAATTTGATTTCTTGCATTCCATATTTTTATACAATATTCTAATAAGTTATACATGTACATCAAATAATTCCTCTTAGTCAACATGTTTCTATTTTTCTATATTTCCATTGCAACTAATGCGTCAAGAGAGGGAAGCATTAGCTTGCACCAACCCTTTATTCATAATGGTGTTAAGAGTATTCCACAACATATGAGGTCAAAATTCATTCTTAAGAAAGTTAGATTGTTACATAGATGTCCAAGGAAAGAAGATGGATAGCCACATGTCTTGTCACAAATGTGGATGATTGCAACATTTGTTATTAAAGGGGAGAGGTTGGGACCTTTGTTGTTTTGGGAGTGGATAAAATAAATACTATTGACTTGCAATAATCTCTCTTGTTGTAACTTGGCAATGTAGTACATTGGTCAATTTTTTAAATGGTGGATGAAAAAATAGGTTTTATTCTAAAGGTCAAAGGTATTAAACAATTATAATGTTTATCCTTACTAAATAACTATAATCACAACCTTGTTTTAGGAGTGGGTAAAATAAAAATTATTGTCTTGCAATAATCTCTCTTGTTCTAACTTGGAAATGCAATACATTGGTCAATTGATAAAATGGTGGATGGAAAAATAGGTTTTATTCTAAAGGTCAAATGTATTAAACAATCAAAATGTTTAGCCTTACTAAATAACTATAATCACAAACATAAGTTGCCGAGAGTGATATGTCAATTAGTGTTTTTCAAATCATAATTTTATTTCCTCAGAATAAATTTTAGATTTTTCAGAAGAAGGTGTTGTGCATTTTTCACCGCTAGGTGATAACGAGTTCATAGGTTTTATCGATAATGTATTCATAAACTATAATGAATTTTTCATATCAGAACTTTCTCTTCCGAGGTAGGCTACAAACAACTTGTTTGACCTTCATAGTGGCCCCTTAGATGTGATATTTAAGGAAATTGCAAAGGAAATTGACATCAATATATGGAATGCAAGAGATGTTGGGTATGTGTTATATTCTTTGAAAAATTATCACCACATGTTGTATGTTGTGCCAGGGGGGAAACAATCTCCCCTTTTTTGAGGGTTTGGGGGCGAAGCCCCTAAAAAATGAAATTGGAATGTTTTTGGTCTATTTTTGGGTGGTTTTTGGTCAATTTGTTCGTCCCATTGTATTGTAATTTTGGTGAAGGATTCTAATGAGGGTTGATGGATTAGGGTTTTGGATGTTTCATGATCATATATATTGTATTATAAATGGTGAATTTAATACAATGAGATCTAGAGGTGCAGCTCTAAACAATTTCTAGTTTTCATGGTTAATGGTTTCCAAGGAAATTTTTTGTGCACTATGTGTGAAAGGTTTAAAACGTGCATTTGTTATCAAAGAAATTATTGGTTTCAAGGGGATTCCTTTGCTTATAAGGGTCCACTTATATTAAGTCTATGACAAATAAATTTTTAGTGGGAGCTCCATAGTGGTGATTCTTGTGGTGAAAGAGAATGGAGAGTAGTTCTAAAATGGATATTGAGAAATTTAATGGGAAAATATTTGAGATTTGGAAGCTAAATATGGAGGATATTTTGGTAGACAAAGAATAGTAAGTCAATGTGTATCTTTATACTACACCTATGGGTATGTTGACATAAGATTGGATGAAGTTGGATAGGAAGGAAAAGAGCACAATCCAGTTGAGTCTTTCAGATTCATTGTTATTGAATGTCTCAGGAGAAGCTATAGCCAATGATCTAGGAGGATCTCCACATTAAAAAAATTAAATATGGTTATAATTTCTTTCGAAGATATCCTCACAATGAAGAGCTCAAAGAGAGCTTCCTGATGCCATTTGAAGAGGTCAAATGAACTTGGTATGTGAAATATATGGCTCATTGAAGTTTTGGGTAAAAAGGAAACAAAAATGAAATGAAATTCTTGGTACATATTATGTGCTTTTGATTTTTCATTTTTATTGTAATAGGAAACTAATATGAATTTGAGAGCTATGTAGAATTGAATTTTACTAGTCTAAGGGGAATGTTGATATTTTCATGGGAATAATTGATATCGTTTCTCAACATGTCCCTTAAATTGTGCCCAAATCCTAATTTATTGGATCTAGAGAGTTATTCTCTCCTTAGAATGTTGAGGTAGTTCTTAACAATATAAAATCATCAAACTCCATTTTTCTTTTAGATTGGAATAAGTATTTGTAATCATTTTGAAGAAGAATAAGAAAGTTATAGCCTTGCTAGTGAATTGTTAGCCTTTTTTGTAGAAACAGAGATAAACCCCTTATTGGGAAAATGAACCATTTATTGTGAGAATCTTTTTGTCCTTATAAAGGAGAGAATCATCAAAATATTGGGAGAATATTTTCATCCTTTTTCGTAAAAGAGAATCCCTTTAAAAGGAGAATTAATGAAATGGTTCATTGATGGACTGATCCTGGATACGTAGACAAAATTTGGTGAAATTTGTTATCAATTTGGTTTGCATATTGTCTCATTTTCTTGTTGTTTAATTTCAATTTTAAATAATGAATTTTAATTATTATGTCAGCTTTCAAGTTAATGACATAAAATTGTCAAATTTGTAAAGAATAAAAGCTAAGTCAATTTTATGTTTCTCATTTTCAGATCAAGTTGGTATCATAGCAATTGTCCAAAGGGTTTATGAACACATTTTCCACTTTAAGTTAGATTATTCCATTTGTTCCATTTTTTGTTTGGAAGTGCGGGTTTTTTGGTTGCAAAATGACAACCATGGGAAAACATCTATAGAGAGAAAGGATTAAGGAGATTGAAGACATAAACTAACATATTTGGGAGGAAAAATATGAACTGAGAAGGATATTGCAATTCTCTAATCATGAGAATAAAGAGGTGAAAGACATGTTTTAGTTCCATAGATAATTTCTCAAGGGAATCATTCAATATTTGCAACTTGAGTTGTAAGCCACAGATGAGATTTTAGAAAATTTCTAGAATGGTGAAGAAGTGGAGTAGAAAAAATATTCTACCATGAAAAGGATACCATCCTCTACTTTAGATGTAAAAACCATGATTGAGGTACACACCATAATTTATTTATTGTTTTCTCTCTCTTCCCATCACCATGTAGATGCTTATTTTAGTGAATTTGAGAAGCATACTTGGGGTATTGGTTCTAAGTTTCTAACCAAGATGGACTTTGATGGAAAGGACCTTGGAATTAATGGAAAAGGAATGAATAATAGCATACAATTTGAGGAAATACCTCATTATGTAGGTTTGGGATATGGAAAAGAAGAAGTTGGAGAATTCTCAAAGACATTTGAAGTAAGACAATATCCCAAGCCACTAGATCTACAGAAACAACCCATGTAAGGATATGGCACACCACTCCATGATGGTGGGAGTGAGTGAAATTTAGAATAAATAAATATATATCCTTTCAATCATGGTAAAATTGTCAATAAAGAATGCAAAGCATATCCAAAGAGAGATGAGCATCCCAAAGGTGGAGGTAAAAAAAATTCCCCTCATTAGTCTTGCACAAAGGATATCCCTAAAAGGTATAGAAACAATGAGTAATGCAATGTTTTCTTTGATTATGATATGAATGGTCATGTAACAAAAAATGGTATGTATATCCATGTATTTTTTGTGGATTAAATAACCATATTGTGGAAATGTGTTGGAAGAGAAAGTACATACGGAGCAAGATCATGTCCTTCGGGAAGGAGGAAAGAGGAAAATACCACTATCCAAGTGAAAATGTGGAGAATGGGAAGAAGGGATTATTATCTAAGAAAATGGGAAATAATTATTGCACTCACTGTAATGTAAATGGACATTGGGTTGAAAAGTGTTGGAAATTTCATCAATAACTTCATCCAAATCATTGCAAGGAAATTGTGCAAGCACCCATAAAGGAAGAGGTAGAAAATAAAAGGTTTATTCAAGAACCAATATTCCAAGAGGAATCTCATGAAGAAGCCCACCTATCCAAGGAATATCCCATTAGGACGGAGCAACCCAAAGAGAAACATCCATTAGAATGGATTAGTACGAAATTGATAGAATATTTGCAAAGCTAAGTTTTTCATGATTATGTAGCACCTCCAAATCATTTTTCTTGTTTCTATTATTGATAAAGAATGAAGGAAACTAACCTAATTTGTATGAGAAAGTGTGGAAGTAGATTACTCATTGAGAGTGGAATATGGAGCATCCATCTAAGATGAAGAGAAAATCATTAACAATTGTATGTGATAGGTTGTAATCAATCTATTTTTGGAGGACCTATGATGGACATGCATCACTTAGATTGCTCTACAAGAATCTCTTAGATGAGTTCATTGTCCAGAGAGTAGGAATCCTACTAAGAGGTATTAGTGATGAGTTCGATATGTAAGAAGATAGTTGAATGGTTAAATTACAACTACCATCTTTTCAATATCTTGTTTGTAAGTACTCTTTGCTCGCACATGGAATCCACCCTAGTGAGGCTAAATGAGTGCCATCACATAGTGGGGGTCAACATGTCTTATTCTAATTCCCCTCATAAAAATCCCACTTTAATTATTCAGAGAAGGGAGAGGGAATAGTGCCAAAGTAGAATGGAAGGGTGATCAAATTATCGTGTCACAATATCCATCCCACCATAATAAATTCTACAATTTATACTCAATGGATGAAGAACATGGTGTTAAAGAGCTTAGAAAGAGACAAGTATAATTCAAATTCCATAGTCTCCACCAATCAACAATTATCCTTCAACGTTCCTCTTGTATTAAAGAACACATACAACACTAATTTTATTGTGACTATTCATCTTGGGACACTTCCAAAGTAATAAATAAAGATGAATTTCGATACCTCCAATCGTGTGTCATGGTTGTAGTAAAATTACAGAGGTTGATCCTCTTCTTATAGGTTCCTCACTTGCAATGAATGTGATGGTTGGGTATATGGATTTTCTTGTTATCGCAAATTAATTCAGTTCATATACCAAATTCAATGCAATGGTGGAGAGAAAACCAAGACACATATGAGTGAGGACACACTCTAGATTGATTATCATCCCCTAAATTTGACTTTGGATGTGAGCACAATGTTAATGGATTAAATAGAGATCCCTCCATTGTACTTATTAAATCATCGCCAAAGAGGATCATTGAGGTTGGGCCTTGGTTTGGTTCCATCAACCTCCAAGTGCACCACTTTTCTATCAAATCTATATTGGGATACTTCTTGGTATTTTGTGGGAATACACGACATCAACATGGGGGGATATCACTTAAAGATATCACCAAATGTATTCCAATTACATTAATGTGGAGGAGTGAATATTATTGATAGTGAAGTCTTGATAATTCATCTCATGAAGTCAGCGTATGATTCTTTAAGAGATTCTTTTGTGAAGAGGAGAACCAAGCCGCAAATGATCATGGGGAACAACACTTTGCTATAATCCATGATCATGATGGGTGGATTCATAAAATTAGGTACTCTCATCTCAATATTCATTGTCGACAAGGTTAGATTACGATTACTCTTCATGGAGGGTGGAACACAAGTGATTCTCTACCATGTTACTATTAGCACTTTGCTTGCACTGATATTAGGTAAAGAAGAGAATATTCTGACTAACTACGATGTTGGAATCACGATCTTTATATTTATTTGTACTACTTTTTATGGATGGACATGGGTTCTACTCTCATGGCTAGTGTGAAACAAGAGTTTCCCAAAGGAAACCTATTTTACTTGGAATATCCTCATGGTCTACATGAACATGTTCTTCATTGTAGTAATTTCCCAGTCATTCCTATAACTTCTCTGTCATTTGAAGCATAGGATATTATTGTTTTTCAAGGCATTGGTCCTCATCAAGAGCACCATCATTTATTTTTCCTTCTATATACAAAGAACATTCCCATCGAAGAGATGATCTTTGAAAAGAACTGATATTATGTCTTTGATGTCGTTTGGGAAAGTGTTCCAAATGAACTTGGATGATGTTTTTTAGCAAAAGAGTCATGTTACCACTTCTTGTAGAATTTTGAAATATGGGTAAAGATGTATTTCATTGAAAAAGGCTATCCAAATCAATTTTTGTATTATGATAGAAGAAATAGACATGTTTATTGATTCAAGTGGATGTTGGTGGCCACCCACCTATTTCATTGATTCAGAATGGTTCCACATCTTGGTAGTTTTCTACAGGTTTTTTGGTCCCAAATTTCTAGGGTCATTTTGAGGCCCTAAATGACATTTTTTTGGACATGGAAACACCCCATATATTCCATAGGCATTATTGGGTTGTTTGAAATGTGTACTTCTTGACTATACCTTTCCAACAAGCTACTAAGAATTCCAAATGACGATAATATCAAAAATTAATGCCCCTAGTAAGTTGAATTTATCAACTAACCACATGGGGGCCCATAAATCTTTTGGTGTTTCCTCTTCTAGGGTTATATTTTTAAATTTTTAGGGTTTTCTGATCGATGATTTATTTTAAAATTCCTTTTCAACCTCTTTGTAATAAAATTATTTTTAATGCATGTAGTTGAAACATCTCTCTCTTAAGGGATAATCTACCATCATTATAGCTAGTTTTTGTACTTTTCACTTTATAGTATTTTATTTTTCATTAATTAATAGAATCTAAGTTAACTATATTATTATGTTTCTTTCAATATCTATGTGTGTTTCCTTGTTATATCTATACCTTAATTTAATTCTCAATATAATCTTGATCAGTGGTATTAGAAAAGTTTGCTCCTTTCTGTTTCTTAGTGCATGTCCCTGATGAGGTCAGGGTAGAGAGAGTTGGGTCTCAATATATTTTCTCTTGAGGAAAAATAATCTCACTAGCCCAAGAGGCCTCCCATAGTGGAAGAAAAGGGAGATGATGGAGCAGGATATCCTATCAAATTGTAGCTCAAGGAATCCCTCATGCAATAGAGGAATACGTTGATGGATAATTTCTCTCAGATCATTCGATAATTTCTAATAGAGATGAAGGAAACTTCAACCAACAATCACTTGGCAGGTGCAACACCCTTCAAGGTAAAGGTTAACTTTGATATTCCTTTATCTAAAGGATAGAAGACATTGATGCTCTAGAAAAATAGTTAATTCTGCTAAAGGGTTGTTTCTTTGTCCAATTTTTTTCCAATAGTGAAAAATCACCTTCGCACTCCTTAAATCTCTTCCCCATGTCAAATATTGGTGGGAAAATTTATGTGAGAAACATGCTAGAGATGAGTCTTCAATTTTTTTTTCCAGAATCCACTTTGACGACTTTTTTTCATTCCCTCAAGGAGAAATACTGCCAGGTTTGAAACTACGATGGCCAGTACACAAGATGGAAAACTCTACATCAGGAGAGAGACCAAATGGTGTCAGAGTACACCAACACATTACATACCTTGCACACAAATTTGTGTATTAAATACCTCAAGAGGCACCTAGTTCTAAAGTATTGTAGTGGCCTACATAGGTACATCCAAAACAATGTGGAGTTCCTAGACATGTCCTCAGTGGGATCCACTTACCGATATATTTTCAAGATAGATAAAATGTTCAAGCAAAAGAATAATCAATATCTTAGTTATAGAAACCCATCACAAAAAAATCACAGTAAGTTGGCGCTAACTCCAATAAGAAAGGATAGAGTAAATATGGTCATACCTAGGAAAACCAGTACAAGCCACAAGAAAAGAAGAGTAATGAGAATTCAAATAAGGACACTGATGAGTTAAAGAAAATCCTTTGGCACAACACTGATGAATGTCACTCGAAATAGTCGTTGGTGACTGAGATGAATGCCTCATAGTCATATGTCATATCAGACTCTGATTCATAACCATATAGGGGAAAAATATCATTGACATGGAACCTAGTGTCACCATATCTACCATAAAGGTCCATCTATAGAAACTAGGGGATCCTAAAGAAGGGGAGTGCCTCTTCCACTCACAAATGTGGGTGAAGGGGACCCCACTCTATTTTTGTTTTTGACAGTGGTAGCTATAAGAACCTAATATCATAATATTTCATCGGGAGGTTGAACCTAGAAACTATGTCTCATCATCATCCATACACCATTGGTTGGCTCAACCAAGGAAGAGAGATCCACGTGAGCTAGAAATGTTGCATGCACTACAACTTCAATCCCTTCAAAGATGAGGTATTGTGTCATGTTTCCCCACTTGAAGTTTGGGATTTTATTTTAGCACAACCATATATGTGGAAGAGTCATGTTTTTTTATGAATCTAGGCCCCATAGTGTCATTATTATTTTTGGAGGTCAACTCTGCAAGGTACTAGAGGTAGTCCCAACGACTACAGTTTCTTTAGTATCCACGATGTATTGCAAAAATATGATCTCTCAGATTAGGATAGTTTTTGTCTTTATGGTATAGTACAAAGGTGAAAAAAATATCATTGTGACCACCAAAACCTCCACACAAGGTCTCTCTACTTAACAGAAGTAGGTAGACAAGATAGTAGAAGAACACAAAGAAATATTTTCCTTGACTATTGGGGTACATTTTCACTGTCAGGTAAAGAACTCAATTGATTTGACGTTTGGTTCTCATCTACCCAACAACCCCATATATAGGAACTCTATTATGGAGAATTAAGTAATAAAATGGCATATCCAATATCTAATTATGAAGGGCCACATTAGACCAATATCCTTGCCTTGCGGGAGCCCAATTGTTAGGGTATAGAAGAAGGACAAGACATGCTGACTTTGTATTGATTACAGATCCCTAAAAATACCACATTAAAGAAATGGTACCCAATCATCCAGATTGATGATCTTCTATATCAGCTCAAGGGTGCCAAATGTTTTAGTAATATTGATCTAAAGTTAGGTTACCACTAGGTGAAAATTGAGAAAACTGATGTATGGAAGATACCCTTCAAGCCTAAAGAAGGTATCTTTAAGTGGTTGATCATTTCTTTTGGCTTAAATAATTCCTCAAAAGCATTCATGAGGATGATGGATGATATATTACAACCATTCACAAAATCCTTTATGTTCATATATCTGGATGGAATCCTTATCTTTAGAAAAAACTAGAAGAAACATTTGAAGCATATTCAACAAGTCTTGGGCACCCTACAACAACACAAGGTATATGCCAATTTGGAGAAGTGTTAATTAGACATGCAAAGAATTCAATATCTAGGATACAACATGGATGAGTAGGGTGATTGTCTGGATCCAACCAAGATCCAATTCATTTATGATTGGATGACCATGTTTTTTGGGGGGTTATATCATATTGCTTGGGCCCTACGCTAGGTGACAAACGGAGGAGCTAAGTCCGAGTTTTTTTGGCTACAAAAAAATAGAAACCATTCAAGGATCTAAATTTTTTTCTCTTCTCAACACCATTCCTTATTCTGCTAGACCAACAACAACCATTCAAGATTGAGACAAATGTTTTCCATTATTTCATTGGTGTAGTCCTTACTGATCATGGGAATCTAGTCTCCTATCACAATAAAACACTATATGATTTTATTTGCAAATACCCCACCTACAACAAAGAGATGTACTCAATTGTACAAGCATATCGATAGTGGAAGCATTACATTCTGGGAAAGGAAATGATCATCCACACTGATGACAAAACTTTGCAATTTATACAAACATAAGGAAAGTTATGAATTTACCATCATCATAAGTGGTCCACATGCCTGCAATAATTCCACTTGAACATCAAGTACAAGAAGGGAAGTGACAACGATGTTGTATACTGCCTCAGTTCAACCCAATTTGTGGTGCTAACCACATTTCTCAACTCTTGTGGACATGAGACCTTTGGGAGGATACAATTATACAATAGTGACTCTAACTTTGTTGCTACCTATTATACATTGAGCACATGAAAATGATTTCAATACTTTCATATCCAAGATGGATTTTTATGCCATCTGAGCCATATTTGTGTTCCTTCAAGTGAGCATGCAAAGATGATTTGGG
>SNQJ01S0201182.1:0-16890 GCA_010110895.2 Picea sitchensis | reverse complement strand
GCCTCCACCTATAAAACCACCAAAGTGCCTAAACCACTAAAGTGCCTTCATTATGGTCAAATTCAAGCCTTGATTCAACAAACCATATACCAGTCCTATGTATGGAACTTCCAATTATTTTTACAGATTGTGAAGACCTAGATAAAGGTCTTGGACTACTTTTCACTTTATATGGCGAACGTATTTCATAGCTTCCAACGCTTGCTCTTACACTGTATGTTTACCCTGCCAAACACAAACATCCGACTTAGATTTATTAAAATCATAAAGAGTACTGTTGAAATCTTTAAACCCTAGATATTGTGCAAAACAAAACATACCTAAAGATTTTTCATGTGATCTGAGAAATGAAAAGACTGCTTTCATTTGTTTATGCTGTTGTTTTTCAATGAAATGGAGGCCATCATGAAATGGTCGGTTCCTACAACTTTCACTGAAGTTAGGATATTTATTGGGGCAGCATAGTCCTTGCGGAAGTTCATAGCTTCATTTTCAGTCGTAAGTACACCACTCCATGCCATAACAACGAGTGGCAAGAGTTTCCAGTGGGGGAAGAATTAACAAAAGGTTTTGAATGATATGAAAACAAAGATCAGTCAAGCACCATTTATCACATTACCAAACTTGAAAAATCATTTCGAGGTGGAGACATATGTAATTTTTAAACCCTTGAAGTAAAGAAATGCATATAAATTTTTAAGAAAAACAGAAATTAATCAATGGATCATACACATAGTACACAACGATTTATACCGGAAACCCTTAACTGGGAGAAAACCTTTGAAACGCTTCGTTGTATTAATTTCACCATTCACCATACAATATATATACAATGTTTTTAGGTATTCCGTAGATACCAAAACCCTAATCCCTTAATCCGGGATTAATTTAGAAAACTGCAGTTGTCGAATCTGACACACCCCCACACACAGAGGCAAAGAATATAACACACACCCAACATTATCCCCCCTGTTGTTTTCTTTTCATCCAGGGATCCACATGATTATATAGTCAACAATCCAGGGCAACAATGTTCATTGTTACTCTACACCAGGAGAAATTTTATGTGCTCACAGACTTTGTCAATGAATCTGCAACATTCTTCAAAGTGTCAACCTATTCCAACAACACCTTCTTTTATTCAACCATGTCTCTCACAAAGTGATATTGAACATCAATATGCTTTGTCTTCGAATGATAAGATGGGTTCTTTGCCAGGAATATTGCACTCTGACTGTCAAAATCTAATCTCACTACTTGTTGTACCAACCCAATACCTGAACACAATCTATGTAACCATATTGCTTCCTTCCTTGCATGAGTGGCTGCCATGTATTAAACTTCTGTAGTTGAGAGTGCCACTATAGGTTGTCTTTTGCTCATCCAATTGATTGTTCCTCCAAATAGGTTAAACACATACCCACTTGTAGATATTCTGCGATCCATATCTCTAGCCCAGTCTGCAGCAACAAAGCCATGTATGTCCACCACTTTGTCCAATCCTGGTCTTCCTTGGTAGCACAATCCATAATTGGTAGTTACGCACAAATACCTGAAGACCCTCTTTACTGTTGTCCAATGCTCCTTCCCTGGTTTTGAAATATGCCTGCTCAAAACTCCCACTGCATGTGCAATGTCCAGTCTAGTACAAACCATTGCATACATCAAACTGCCAACTGCAATGGCATATAGAACATGGGACATGTCCTCTTCTTCTTCCTATGTCTTGGGACACTGATCTGCAAATAACTTTACACCTATAGGAATAGGAACATTGACCGGTTTACTTCCATGCATATTAAACCTCTGCAATATCGTCTCAACATATTTTCTCTAATACAACCATAGTTTCATGTTTGCATGATCTCTTTTAATCTCCATTCCCAAAATGAAGTTAGCAACATCGAGATCCTTCATGTCAAATTTGGAGGATATATGTGATTTCACCTCCTTGATAACATCCATGTTATTTCCTACCAACAACATGTCATCAACATACAACACTACATAAGTGAAGTGATTACCAACTTGCTTGGAATATACACAGTGATCAACCCTGTTTCTCACAAATCCCAATCCAAGGATGTATGTGTCAAACTTTTGGTACCACATCCTAGGTGATTGATTTAGACCATTTAGTGACTTCTTTAGCTTACAAACAAGCTCTTTCTTTCCCTTCACTACAAAGCCTTATGGTTGCTTCATGTAGATTTCTTCTTCCAGATCCCCATGTACAAATGTTGTCTTTACATCCATCTGTTCCACTTCAAGATCAAAAGCAACAACAATAGATAAAAGAAATCTAATAGATGTTAACTTGGAAACAGGAGAAAAAATCTCACCAAAGTCAATTCCCTCTACCTGGGAATAACCTTTTGCTACTAACCGAGCTTTGTATTTCTCCACTTTACCTTCTGCATTAAACTTCTTTTTAAACAACCATTTGCTACCAACAGATTTTCTTCCAGCTGGAAACTCAACTATATCCCATGCCTCATTCTTATCCAAGGCATCCATTTCTTCAACCATGGCCTTCTTCCATAGTTTAGTATCCTCTGAATTCACTGCTTCCTTGATAGTTCTGGGATCATCATCAGTAATAGATAAAGAAAAATTGGAATGAAAATTAGGTGGACTATATGATGCAGGAGCATCGCTCCCAAGCCAACAATGCGCTAGCCAACCAGCCCACTCAACGCATGCATTGAATGAGGAAAGGTGTAGCCCTTTCATATTTTGAATTTGAATTAAGGGCATTTAATATTGTAAGGTTGTTAGAGCCAAAAGGCCGTGCCTATATGTAGGATTTAGATGTAGATAGTATTTAATGGTTGTAAGGCTAAGATCTAGCTCCGATTTGGACTAGACAACCCATTCAATGTAAATTTAAATGTAATTGAATGAGAGTAGGTAGCTTGGAGGGAAGAGCTCGAAGAGCCCCCTCATGTAAAAGATCTTTTGATCTTGATTGCAGTTAGTGAAGGTAGCAAGAGTTAGAGAAGAGAGCAGAGAGGAGGAACCGAGACTTTGTCAAAGTTTGACCTCAAGAACACATTGTAAAAAGAGGCATTTCATAATAGTATAAACAACAGTGTTTCATGCATATTATGCTATGGTTGCATGAATGCCTTTATGTGTGTTCATTATATGCTGTGGATGTGTGATAGTATGCATTTGCAGGGACAGATAGGTTCTGCTATTTGTTGGGTTCTTTGATTTTAGGTTTGGGGATCTTTGAGGCTTCATGCCAAGCGGGCGTGACAAAACACTGCAGGTTCTGAAAGATAGTGCATAGAGTGCACTTCCAATTCTACGGAATTTGGACAAAGACGTGCCAGGAAGGTGCACCAACTGAAATCATTGACTCAGAGGAAGACCTCAAGATTGTTGAATACCTTGGAGGCAAGACTATGTAGGGGAAGACACAATGGAAGACAAAATCACTGCAAGATTATACAAGAGCTCTGCCAGGCGGGCATTGAGCAGATGCACGGGTTGCATTGAGGAGAAGAAATCTGGTTTGAGTTCTGAAGGAGATAGAATCACTGAGGGTTCTATAGATATCTTCCAAGAGGGCATTGAGCATAGGCACAAAGTGCTGAGGAGGAACTCTGCTGTGAGTTCATAGAGAAACATAATCACTGAGGATTCTGGACACTCTGCCAAGAGGGCATTGAGTAGGTGCCAGTGCACAGAGAGAACTCTTTGAGTTTAGAGACAGAGAAGAGTCCAAGGAGGGATCTTCATAGGATTGTTGAACATTCTGCAGACTCAACAAGAATTTTGCTTGAGAAAAGGAGTGCCAGGAGGGCATCAGATTCTCCATCTGAGGGAGAAGGAAAAAGGGTTAATTCCTTATAGGTTAAAGCTACAGGAAAAGATCAGAAGAGAGAGCACCTTCGTGCATGCAAAGACTCTGCAAGGAGCGCGAAAGTCGAAGAATCATTTGAGGATTCAAGAAGAGAAGCTCAGGAGGAGTAGTGCTTTCATGCACAGGTCATAACTGAGAGGTTGTAGAGGCCGGAAGGAAGACCGTTTGGAATATTTGAGTTTGAGGAAGCTCAGGAGGGAAAGCATTTTCAAAGACGCAGACAGAAGCTGTGAGCACAGGCTTCATGGAAAAGACAAAGGCCGAGGCCTTTGATAAGCTTAAATTCTTCCAAGAATCGGGAAGAAATAGAGGCTCACAAGGGAGAGCACAATTGCCATTGGATCAGGCTGAGGACAAGATCTGGACCATTGAAGTTTCACGTCCAGGAAGCAGCAGGAGGAGAGCACATAGGAAGAATAGATCTAGGCCGTCAGATCTTGCACAGATAGCCGATAGCCATCGGATCTAGGAGGAGTTGCATGAGGTTTAATCCTCATATGAAAAGGAGAGAAGACATCATATTTCGTCATTTCAAAGATTCGGGGTTCGGCATTTTGGGAATCTTGATGACAAGAGACCGGGGCACTTCACGGTGAAAACCCCAAAGTCGCGAAATGCGACTTGCCTTTGGAGCAGAACTTCAGCATTTCGGCTATTCGAAGTTCGGGAGGTAGAGGAGGCAAAGATTTTGGTACCGAGAGTTTCAAACTTTTGGTATGAGAAACACCGAAGAGATCGAGACCATCCATCTACGGAGGATAGGTGTCATGAGATCCTTTCATATCGGGGATTTGGACATTGGGAAGTAGAGAAGGGAGTCTTTTAGCTTCGCTACTGGTGAAGTCCTGAAACGATCTGGACCATCCATTTGTGGAGGACACATGGAGGAGATCGAGGAGTCCACCGGGGTTTTAGATACCAGGGATTCGAGAGAAAAGAAGATAAGTGTCGCAGGGGTAGCAAAATCCCGAAATGTGAATTCCCAAAAGCATTTGCGAGAAGGGTAGTGTCGGGTCATATTTCGGCATACCGGGTATCAGGATTTCGGAAGTCCTGAAGATAAAGGATCGAGCATTTCGACAATTAGAACTCTGAAATTGCAAAATGTGACATAGAGGAGAGTGAGGCTATGGCCACATTTGGTATTGGGATTTCGAGATTCGGCATTTCGGGGATCTCGTAGACATAAGGTCGGAGCATTTCGGCATCAGAAAACCTGAAATCACGAAAGGAGGAGGAAGCTAGGACACAGGTATTTTTGGCATTCCAAAAATCAGCTTTTCGGAAGTCTTGGGGATAGGAAGCTGGGCGCTTTGCGTCGATGAACCCCAAGAGGACTACGGTCATATGAGGGGTGGTCATATGGACTAAGGGTATAGCCCAGGGGACTAACGCTGAGTGAAGCCAATTTGGCAAATAGGCATTTCAGAGACCGGGAGATCGGGGAGTCAAGGACTCTTGACATCAGGACTCAAGGAGTCCCGGGACCCGAAATTCCATTTCAGGATAAGGTCGCGGTCGTGTTGAGGTCGTGCATAGGTGAAAGCTCATGCCTGTTGCATGCTTGTGCAGGTGGATTTTCATGAAGGACTCGTGGATCGAATATTGAGGTTCCAGTAGGGAATCAAAGGATTCTATCCGGCTCGAAGGCATTAAAGAACGATCCTTAGACCGAGAGGTCACGCAGAACCAGTTAAGGTAGGGGGAGTTTGCGTAAGTGTGGTATCAGAGCCACTTTCTATTTGTATACTGTAGACAGAGGGAGGCAGAGAAGAAAAAGAGCACTCTGATACACGTCAAGTGTGGTATCAGAGCTTGACTTTGTTTGTACATTTTAGGCAGAGGGAGCAAGAAGAAAAAAAAAAACTCTGATACACATTAGTTTGGTATCAGAGGTAGCTTGTAGAGACAGGCAGATGGAGGCAGAGTATTGGAACTCTGTGGTGATTGTTTACAGGTAGGCAACAGTTAGGAGCACCGTAGAGGGGAGGCTGGAAGCCCTCAGTTGAAGAGTGACATTAGCAAACTTTCTAGGAGGGCAGGTAGAAGGCAGAATATGGCTACTGAAGGCCATACATGCAGTGGAAAGAAAAACCATCAGTAGTAGGAGAACACTGCAAGGGATAAAGAACTTGCCGAGATCAGATCAAGGATGGATGAGCTTGCACTACGGATGCAGCAAAATGCTAAGTCAAGAAGGGTATATGAATGGCCCATGAGGACGAAAGCAAAATGGCCAGTCAGGGCATTGATGGCCAAAAGACAACAGAGGTTGTTGAAAATATGGTTGAGGCATGTTGAAAACCTCAATAGACCAGAATTGAAAATGGTTCAGGTGTGTGAACTAGAGGATGGGAGAAACCTCACTAGTGAGGATGACATGGGATTGGTTGAAGATATCAAAGACTGCCAAGAGGGAAGAACAAAAATTCCCAATTTCCAGGAGAGAAATGAGATGAGATCACTGCGGGATCTCATAGACTGTCAAGAGGACAACTAGGGAATTTCACATTGTCAGGTGGGCAATGAGATGAGATTGTTGTGGGATCTCATAGACTGTTAGGAGGACATCAGGGAAATTTCATGTTGCCAGGAATCCAATGAGATGGGATCTGAGGATCTCATAGACTACCAAGAGGGCAACAGAAAGTTTCCATATTTCCAGGTGGGTATGGGAACTGAAATGAGGCTATGTGAAAGTCTCATGAACTCGAAGGTGAGTTCATATCAGCAAGGGATGCTGGTAAGTGGAGATTCATGTGGTTTTGCAGATCATGTGAATGAAGATGATGACAAGTTAAAAACTTGCACCATCCAGGAGGAGGATCAGAGGAATCTTCTAATGGTTGGAGGAATTTGGATATTCCTACCAGGAAGCCCAGTTGAGGCGAGGATTTGTGTTGCCAATGAAGGAGCAACAACAAGAGAAGGATAGCCAGATGTGACTGTCAAAGGAGAAGTGGAGAAGATGTTAGAGGCTTCCCAAGAAGAGGAAAATGAGCATTCCGAGGAATGGCTCAACACATTCAGCCAGGGAGCTGAGGAGACTGTAGCACTGAAGCTGACAGCGGAAAAAGAGCAGGTAGATAGATTGATCAATCCATGGGAGATGGATTTGGAAATACTGGAGGATTGGCTGAACAATCCAGAGCCAACGAGTGATTTCCATCAGCAGATGTTGGCAGAAGAGCATTCTGAGGAATTTCTCAGAGATTTCAGCCAAGGAGCTAAACGGGTGATGAACACTGCAGTATCGAGGTATGCAGTAGAATACAAAAGAGAATTCCAGGCGAAAGAACAACTGGAAGAAGCTAGACACACATCAAAAAAGAGAATGGTGGTAGCAACACTCTCAGATGAAGAGGAAGATGAACAACAGTTTAGTGATAGAACTACAGGAGAAGAATCTACAGCAGGATGGAAAATCAAGGCCACAGAGGATGAAGAAGACAACATGGGAGATCATGATGATCTATCCATTTGCAAAAAGAATTTGCAGTATAGGAGACTGCATGAACAAAGCCAACCATTGGAGCAGCTGGACGAGGTGATCGAGGAGATCAGAAAACTGATGGTCAGATTAGTAGAAGTTGGCAGTAAAGGGAAGATGATCAAAAGGGAGACAACAACAACGAAAGCAACAACATCAGCAACAACAAAGCAGTGGAGTAGATGAAAAGCTCCAAAGAGTTTTTTGGGATCCAAGAGGATTTCAAAAACTAGGGTGGAGAGCTCATGAGCAAGAGCTCATAAATTTTCGCAACAGAGGAGTATGATGCAAGAGCATCACTCCCAAACCAGGCATGTGCTAGCCAACCAACCCACTCAACGCATGCATTCAATGAGGAAAGGTGCAACACTTTCATATTTTGAATTTGAACTAAGGGCATTTAATATTGTAAGGTTGTTAGAGCCAAAAGGCCATGCCTATATGTAGGCTTTAGATGTAGATAGTCTTTAATGGTTGTAAGGCTAAGATCTAGCTTTGATCTAGACTAGACAACCCATTCAATGTAAATTTAAATGTAATTGAATGAGAGTAGGTAGCTTGGAGGGAAGAGCTCGAAGATCCCCCTCATGTAAAAGATCTTTTGATATTGTTTGGAGTTAGTGAAGGTAGCAAGAGTTAGAGAAGATATCAAAGAGGAGGAGATGAGACTCTGTCAAAGTCTAAGCTCAAGAACAAATTGTAAAAAGAGGCATCTCATAATAGTATAAACATCAGTTTTTCCTGCATATTATTATGTGGTTGCATGAATGTCTTTATGTGTGTTCATTATATGTTGTAGATGTGTGTTAGTAGGCATTTGCAGGGATAGATAGGTTCTTCTATCAGTTGGGTTCTTTGATTTCAGGTTTGGGGATCTTTAAGGCTTCATGCCAAGAGGGCGTGACAGAACACTGCGGGTTCTGAAAGCTAGTGCATAGAGTGCACTTCCAATTCTGCATAATTTGGACAAAGACGCACCAGGAGGGTGCACCAACTGAAATCATTGACTCAGAGGAAGGCCTCACGATTGCTAAATACCTTGGAGGCAAGACTGTGTAGGGGAAGACACAGTGGAAGACAGAATCATTGCGGGATTCTGCAAGAGCTCTGCCAGGCGGGCATTGAGTGGATGCACGGGTTGCATTGAGGAGAAGAACTCTGGTTGCATTGCTAGAGCGCATAGAGAGAACTCTTTGAGTTCAGAGACAGAGAAGATTCCAAGGAGGGATCTTCATAGGATTGTTGAACATTCTGCAGACTCAACAAGAAGTTTTCTTGAGCAAATGAGTGCTAGGAGGGCATCAAATTCTCCATCTGAGGGAGAAGGAAAAAGGGTTAATTACTTAGAGGTTGAAGCTACAAGAAAAGCTTAGAAGAGATAGCACCTTCGTGCATGCAATGAATCAGGAAGGAGCGTAGAAGTCAAAGAATCCTTTGAGGATTCAAGAAGAGAATCTCAGAAGGAGTAGTGCTTTCATGCACAGGCCATAACCGAGAGGTTGCAAAGGCCGGAAGGAAGACCCTTTGGAAGATTTGAGTTTGAGGAAGCTCAGGAGGGAAAGTGTTTTCAAAGACACAGACAGAAGCTGTGAACATAGGCTTCATGGCAGAGACAAAGTCCGAGGTCTTTGATAAGTTTAAATTCTTCCAAGGATCGGGAAGAAACAAAGGCTCACAAAGGAGAGCACAATTGTCGTTGGATCAGGCTGAGGACAAGATCTGGACCGTTGAAGTTTCATGTCCAGGAAGAAATAGGAAGAGAGCGCATGGGAAGAATAGATCTGGGTCATCATATCATGCACGGATAGCTGATAGCCATCAGATCCAGGAGGAGCTACACAAGGTTTAATCCTCATATGCAAAGGAGAGAAGCCATCATATTTCGGCATTTCGGAGATTCGAGGTTCGGCATTTTGGGAATCCCGATGACAAGAGACCAGGGAAATTCATAGTGATAACCCTGAAGTCATGAAATGCGACTTGCCTTTGGAGCATAAATTCGGCATTTTGGCTATTCGTAGTTTGGGAGGTAGAGGAGGTAGAGATTTTGGTACCGAGAGTTTCAAAATCTCGGTACGGGAAACACTGAAGATATCGGGACCATCCATCTGCGGAGGACAAGTGTCATGAGATCCTTTCATATCGAGGATTTAGACATTAAGAAGTAGAGAAGGGAGTCTTTTGGCTTCACTACTGGTGAAGTCCCGAAATGATCTGGACCATCCATCTATGGAGGAAACATGGAGGAGATCGGGGAGTCCGCAAGGGTTTCGGATACCGAGGATTTGAGAGAATAGAGGATAAGTGTCGTAGGGGTCACGAAATCCCGAAATGTGAATTCCCAAAAGAATTTGTGAGAAGCGTAGTGCCAGGTCATATTTCAACATACCAGGTATCAGGATTTCGGAAGTCCTGAAGACAAAGTATTGAGCATTTCGACAATTAGAACTCTGAAATCGCGAAATGTGACATAGAGAAGAGTGAGGCTGTGGCCACATTTGGTATTGGGATTTTTGGATTCGGCATTCTGTGGATCCCGTAGACAAAAGGTCAGAGCATTTCGGCATCAGAAAACCCAAAATCACGAAAGGAGGAGGAAGCCAGGACACAGGTATTTTTGGCATTCCAGAAATCGGCTTTTCGAAAGTATTGGGGAAAGGAAGCTGGGTGATTTGCATTAATGAACCCCAAGAGGACTGCGGTCATATGAGGGGTGGTCATATGGACTAAGGGTATGGCCCAGGGGACTAACCCTGAGTGAAGCCAATTCGACAAATCGAAATTTTGGAGACCGGGAGATCGAGGAGTCAAGGACTCTCGACATCAAGACTCAAGGAGTCTCGGGACCCAAAATTTCATTTTGGGAAAAGGTCACGGTTGTGTTGAGGTCGTGCGTAGGTGAAAGCTCATGCCTGTTTCATGCTTATGCAGGTGGAGTTTCATGAAGGACTTGTGGATCAAATATTGAGGTTCCAGTAGGGAATCAAAGGAGTCGATCTGGCTCGAAGGCATTAAAGAATGATCCTTAGACCGAGAGGTTGTGCAAGACCTGTTGAGGCAAGGGGGGGTCTGCATAACTATACCTTTATGGTTGCATTTTTTCTCTCATTGATTTCCTCAATACTTGGCTATGAGGTTCTTCTTCTTCTCCTGCTTCATCTTCTTCATATGATTCAGATTTTGCATCATCCAACTCAAGCTCTATTTTCTCAGTTTCTTCTTTCCTTGGTAGGAATTCATGTTTGGAAACTTCTTTTACCTCTCTAAAACCAACATCCCGACTGTAAATAGTCTTCTTAGTTTTTGGGTTCCAAAGCTTATAATCTTTGACACCATCTTTATAACCAATAAAGATACAGTTTTCATCTTTTTTTTATCCAGATTACTCCTATTTTCCTTGGGAACATGTACATAAGCATCACAACCAAACACTCTAAGATGTTCAAGAGATGGTTTATTTCCATTCCATACCTTGTGTGGAGTTTTGTCATCCATATCTTATGAGGGTGATCGATTGACCAGGTAACATGTTGTACCCACTGCCTCTGCCTAGAATTCTTCTCCTAACTCGACACCACTGAGCATTCTCCTTTATTTTTCCATCAGTGTCTTGTTCATCCTTTCTGCAACTCTAGTTTGTTGAGGTGTGTATGGAGTAGTATTATGCCTTGTTATACCACACTTATAGAATTCTTCGAATTCATTTCCGCATAATTCTCCACCATTATCTGTCCTCAATACCTTTATTTTATTCTCTATTTGATTTTATACGAGAGTCTTAAACACTTTAAATTTATGAAATACCTCAGATTTCTTTCTAAGAAAATAAATCCATGTGTTCCTTGAGAAATCATCTATGATGAAACATAATACACATATTTACCTAGTGATGGAACATGCACAGGTCCAAACACATCATTGTGTATCAACTCTAGGATCCCCTTTGCTCTTGTAGCACCAGATGAAAATATTACTCGATTATGTTTTCCATATATGCAATGTTCATAGAAATCAAAATCCAGAGTTCAATTAGACATACCTTCAACCATACCTTTACCATGTAGTGTTCAAAGGCCCTTTTCTCCAATATGCCCCAGTCTTTGATGCCACAACATGGTTTTCTTTCCAGGGACAATATTGGTCTTGTCTTCTTTATTTGTCTACTCGAGGACAACAAAACTGTTACACCCATCAGTATAAGTACTTCCCAACAACTTGTACAGATTTCCACACCAAACTCCCCTCATCAACACCATTGCTCCTTGTACCATCTTTCTAGTGCCCTTTCCAAATATAGTATCCACTCCTGCATCATCCAACTTGCTTACAGATATTAGTCTCCTGGATCGTTTTGGAATGTGTAGAACCTCAAGAAGAGTTCTAATCCTTCCATCTTTTAGAAGCAACTTAAACCTTCCACATCCCATAATTTTGGTTGTTGAGTCATCTCCTAGGAATACATCACCACCATCGTAATTTTCATATTCAGAGAACCACTCCCTATGAGGATTCATATGGTATGATGCATCTGATTTGATCAACCATACATCATGGTCTGCATGTGTACCTGTAGATTCTAGGTAAACATCATCTGCTTCTTCAGTGGAGGTTTTCGCCTCTATGGAAGAGGTACTATCAGATCCCTTTGGTTTATCAACCTTCTTAGACTTGAAATATTTCTTATAATGCCCTGTTTTACCACACTTCCATCATTTCCTCAAACATTTTCCTCGAGACTTATATCTACCTGTAGATTTAGATATTCCCTCCAAAGACTTACTAGGATTCATGTCTTGGGTATGACCTCTTACAGATAAAGCATCTGTGCTATGACCATCCATGATTTTCCTCCTCATCTCTTCAGATAGAAAGGATGCAACTAAATCCTCATACTTCAATGTAGATTGAGTGGTACTACCAATTGCTACAACCAGATTATCCCAAGAGTCTGGCAAAGAACATAACAAAGTAATACACTTTATATCTTCTTCTGCAATCATAATATTAACAAAGACAAGTTGACTTACCAGAGTATTAAAGGAATTTAGATGTTCTGTCACAAAATCTCCATATTCCATCCTAAGATGATAGAGCTTCTTTCGAAGAAACAACTTGTTTACCAAGGACTTTGATTGACTCAAATTCCCTAACATATCCTATAGTTCCTTGGATGTAGATTCTCTCAAGACATTCAACAACACTGAATGTGCCAGGCAGAGTTGAATAGTACTCCTTTCTCTTTTTTCCAACTTCTCCCAATCTTTTTTCGACATACCAGTAGGTGGTGTACTAGTAGTTTGTGTACCAGTCGACTGTGTGCCAGTAGGCTGCATACTAGTAGGCTTCGTACAAGTAGGTTGTGTACTAGGATCCAAATCGATCCATTGTTCTTTGTCTACAAGAAGGTCCTCCTCTTGAGCTTCCATAGCTCAAAGTTTTTACCATTGAAATTCTCTATCTCGATTCTAGAAGAGCTTGTCATTCCTCTTTCTACACTCGAATCACCACTGCAAAAGCTCCCACTAAACCTAGGTTTATCACAGACCCAAGATAAACTTTATCTATCAAGACCGAGCAAAACCCTCAACGACAAAGGCATCCCTCTGAAGCCAAAAATGAGCTCTGATACCACATGTAAGTTTTAAACTTGTGAAGTAAATAAATTCATATAGATTCTTAAGAAAAATAGAAATTAATCAATGGCTCATACACATAGTACATAGAGATTTATACCGGAAACCCTTAACCGGGAGAAAACCTTTCAATGTTTCATCGTATTAATTTCATCAGTCACCATAAAATATATATACAATGTTTTTAGGTATTTCGTAGATACCAAAACCCCAATCCATTAATCCGGGATTAATTTAAAAAACTGCTAAAAATAGAAAAATCAACTAAAATAGAAAAAAACGACCAAAATTAAATTTTTGGGCATTGCCCCGAACACTGCGCATAACCAGGGGTGGCCATACCTACCCCCCCCCGGGACCCCCTAGAAAGCACCCACACACACACAAGGGGCCATACCTGCCCCCCCCCCTTGGACTACTAGAGGGAGCATCAGACACAGTTGTCGAATCTCATGTGCTCACACACACACATGCAAAGAATATAACACATACCCAACAACATATGCAAGTGGGTATTCCATGGGAAAAATTTTGATGCAAGGAGGAAGGCATGTATGCTATAATTATGAAATATTTCATGGGTAAGTTCTCAAATACCCTACCTATGAGAAGGAACTCTATTCCCTAGTTCAAGTTGTCAATAAGAGGAAGCCCTATCTGATGGGAAATGAGACCATCATCCACACAGATCACTATTTGCTACAACATTTGCAGGCCTAGAGTAAGCTTCACCAAACTAGACATTACAAGTAGATGGGGGGTTTTACAACAATTTCGTCTAGTCATCAAATATAAGAAGGGTAGAAAAAATAGGTCGTAAGGAATGATTTCAAGGCTACCCACATCCAATATTACAAATTTGGGAACTATGATGCACATGAATCCTTTTATGCATGATTCAGATAGAGAATCATACCCAGAAGATGAGGATTTCAAGGAGGTGTTTCAACAACTACATGGACAAATTTATATAAAATATGGTGACAACAAAGATAACTATCATTTCTAGAATGGGATACTCTACAATCTCAACAAGATTTGTGTCCCTAAAGGTGAATGATTGTATCTCATCAGAGAGGCTCATATCTCTAAGGTTGAGGGACATTTTGGTGTTGGGAATACAATTTCCAACTTATAGAGGTATGTGTAATGGCTTAGAATGAAAAAATATGCATCATGATATATTAGAGGATGTATACTTTGTTGTACCAACAAGCCTAGAAACAGTAAGCAAGGTATATACCATCCCTTACCTATACCCACTCGACCTTGGGAATGCATTTCCATGCATTTTGTGGGAGGTTTACCAACAACTAGGAAGATATGTGACTATCTATTTGTGGTAGTTGATAGGTTCAATACTATGTACATTCTCATGCCTTGTAAAAATACCATCAAAGGACAAGAAGCAACAAACATGTTCTTCGAGTAGGAATGGGTTCACTTTGGGTTACCAAGGAGCATCATCTTAGACAAAGATATTAGATTTCTTAGTACATTTTGGACTACATTGGTGGAGAAGATGGACACTAAGTTGAAGACATCTACAATTTTCCATCCATATATAGATGAGAAGACATAAGTATTCAATAGGACTTTGGTGTAACTTTTGAGGGGTTACAATCAAAAGCATTTGAAGACATGGGATGAAAATATTATGTACATACAACAGTCTTATAATAGAGTAGTCTATTCTTCTTTTAGTAAGTCACATTTTGAAGCTTGATTTAGATATTTTTCACATTCGCCCTTAGATGTTGTATATGTACAATAAGGAGGAGTGAGGGAGGAACTCACATGAGATGCATTGAGAGAATAAAAATTTATAGAGAATATTATGCAAATCCATTTGCAAGTATAGGAGACATTCAAGAAGTAATAGGAAAAATACAAGGCCAAACATGATCAACACATAAATGATAATTGATTCAAAGTGGGAGACAGAGTTTGGTTACAACTGAACAAGGAGAGACTATAGGGTCCTGGTAAGAAGATCCATGCTCTGAGGTATGGACCTTTTGAGACATTGTAGAAGGTGGGAGATAATGCCTACAAACATAGCATAGTCCCATACATTCACATTTACTCAATAATGAATGTGGGGAATCTTGAACTCTATGAGCCTTCCATGTTGGATCGGGAGGAGAATCAAGTCCTACCTTCCATAGAGGACTTGGCACCAGATTCTTAGGAAGAGTTGGAAGAGGACACTGTTTTCCACAAGAAGTCAAAAACCGTGTAACATGACCTTTCACAGATTGGGTTGAAAGGACAACTTCCAAACAAAGAAAAGTGGTACTTTAGGGATAAGTCAAAGGAGACATTTCCTCACCACATTCAATAAATATTTTGGGGTCCAAAAGCCTCCTTAAATAGGGAGGTATGATCCATATTATATCATTATACTATTTTTCATTTATCTCGATGCTTTATGGGTGAAACAAATTGGAGAAATCAACTTGCAGAACGATTTTAGCAGTTGGTCCCAATTTGGAAATTTGGGTCTACAAATTCATCCCAAAAGTTATGACTACCGCAAGTTGACCTAATGAATTGATCACCATGGTGCGAGTGGATGCCACATCATCCCCCATTAATTAAACATGTGGGGCTATCCCTGTAGTGGATTTTTTAGAACATTCTAGAAGGTCCAAACCTAAATACTAATTGAGGGTTGAGGAAGTCAATACCTTAACCCTAGATGGCTATCAGATTATGTTAAATATCGAGCCATTAGGAGGAGAAGTGGTTCCAATATTTTGCATTGTACCTTTTTCCATAGCTAAGAAAAGCATTTGAGAGTGGTATTTTGAGAAGCATAATAGAGGAGGAGATATTTTGTAGCATCCATATAAGCCATAATATCAAAGACAAATCCAAAGAGAATGCCTCTTTCTTTGTAATTACATTTGAACCAAAGAGAGTAGAGTGGCCTCATCTTCTAGATAATCCCTAGCTAAATCCCTATCCATTGAATTATAACATTTCTATTGTTATATAAGTGTGTTCATCTAGACCCTTTAATTGTAATTGTACAATTTGTCTCCTATATATACCAAGGAGACCTAGTTTTAGAAATTATCTCATATTGTACATTTGTTCTATTGTAAAACGATATTTCCCCCTTGTAGAGGATTATATTTCATTCTTCTATACAATTCTCAAGGGAGTTAATTATATTTTTTTAGTGTATTTGGGTTTTTATTTCCTAACATTTGTTTTTTTAGCAAATGATCCTAGGGTTTTTCTCCTTCAAATGAGTCACCTTGGCATTTTCACTATAATTTTTTTCTAAGAAGTTTCAAATAGAAAAATATTTTAAATCTTGAGGATCCATGAGTTACTCTACAAGCTCGACAAGCTCTATGTCCCTAAAGGTGAACAACTGCAACATATTAGAGAGGCTGACACCTCCAATGTTGCAGGACATTTTGGTTTTGGGAAGAGAATTCCCAATTTACAGAGGTATGCTTATTGGTCCATAATACAAAAATATGTAGCACGATATAATAGAGGATGTTAAATTTGTTGTACCAACAATTCCAGTAAGAGGAAGCAAGGTCTATAGCATCCCTTACATGTACCTACTCGACCTTGGGAAATCATTTCCATGCATTTTGTGGGAGGTTTAGAAACAACTAGGAAGAGAAATGGCTATTGTTGGCCCTTGGTTATGGAAGTAAGAAAATAACAAGGAAGAAAAGGAAAAATGCGAACTTTGTGGAAGACATAATGATTGTTACTGGGTCGAAGTGAGAAAAAGAGCAGAAAAGATGAAGCGAAGTCTAAGAAAGCAAGTTGTTGAATGAGGAGATCGAGGATGACAGATCAACAAGAAAGAAGGATCGTGGATATCTCAGCAAGAGGAAAGAGCCACCATTATATGCTTTGGAGCA
>SNQJ01S0201180.1:0-14748 GCA_010110895.2 Picea sitchensis | reverse complement strand
GATGTTCCCTCCAAGGTATAGGGTGTCAAATTGTGAAGGATATAAACAAGGCTCTGCTTGGTTGAGGATGCAAAAAATGCTTAGGCAACGGTTTATAACGCAAAGTGAGAACCGGCTAAAGGCTCAATACTGCAAGCGAGGGCATGAGATGCAATCACAACTTAACACCAAAAAATGTCCTTTTTTATTTCTTATAGTCTACTTGGTGTAAAAAAGGGGTAAACTTGTGTCAAATATACATATTTTCGAATCCAATTTATGAGTGTGAAAAAGACAAGTTCACTCGGAAATATTTTCTATTTTTTATAACGAGTCGGAAAAGAGCTTAACTAAGACTCATGACCTTTCAAATCCAATTTTAACAAGTTTGAAAGGGACAAATCACTCGGCGATCTTTTCGGTTTTTTATACGAGTCAGAAAAGAGCTTAACTAAGACTCGTTTTTGGGAGTCCGCAGTAATAAGGCTACGAGTGTATGAATGAGAAATGAGGCTCATCATAATAGTAATGCATAAATTTATAATCGACTCCTAGTCCTAAGGAAAAAACTCGGCATGGGCACCAAATGACAAAGAGGATCTAACTAGGGTATCCATGTTTGGTAAGTCTCTACCATTTATTAACGACCTTATTTATAGCAGATGGAGGCTTATGCGTCGCAATAAATGGGTTCATACCTAGGGCGTAAAAAGAGCTATTCGAAGGATAATGCGAAATGCATGATGGAATAAATACCTATCCTATATGCTAGGTTTGTGAAAATACCTACCCGAGGAGACGAACGACCAACCCTGACGTTGAAATCCGCAAGAAAACTAAGTCAAAACTACAAAAACCAGCTTAAAACCATTATTGAATTATTCCTTTAGGTAAAACAATAGCATGAAACTATATCAAGTGGGTAAAAATAACTTACAAATAGTAATAAAATCACAAATTACTGTATCATTTTGATTTTTACCCAAATAGTGCAATTTGGACTAAAATACTTCCAGAATTCAAATGACGATTGTGGGAGCATTAGGCAGTGGAATCATGAATCGTTTGGATCAAGTAACTCTCCATATCATCCTCTTCAAATTCAGTGGTTTACAATTTTGAATTAGGTTTCATTTTGTTAGTTATTGAGGGCGTAACTTGGTCTTTTCGGTATACGCGGGTTTCACTGGAAAGGTCGCGTGTACGACTAGGTATACGCCCCTGTGTTAACTACATGGTGCGTATATCAGGCCCTACCTATGACTGTCTGCAGGGAAATCCGCGTATAGGTACGCAAATGGTAAAAACAAAGGGTTCTAACTCAAAAAATGGTCTGTTTTTTGCAGGATGGTGTTGGAATGGAGAGAGCGAGAGCATGAGGAGGTAGATGCAGTTGTGGATCGAGATCTGGTGGCTCAAGTGGCTTTAAAAAGATGCGGTTTATACAAGTTTTGGACTCTCAAAGGAATGAGGGCCTAAGTGAAGTTGTTGGAAATTTTGGTGGGCTATTGGGATCCTGATAGTGAGAGCTTTATCCTTGATGGAAAACCATTAAGGATCGAAGTAGAGGACATCTATTTCTTGACTGGTCTTTCATGCCGAGGAGAGGTTGTGAACCTCAATTCACGTGAAGTGGGGAGTGGGATGAATATTGAGGAGTATATCCAAGCCCAATGTGTAGAAGTGACTCCCATGGTGGGAAGTCAAGTCCCCATCCGGGCAATCCGTAATCTCAGTTTGAAGATCATTGTGCTTATGCTTACTAGGATCATAGGATCAACCTCATTGCATCAAGCATCAAGACCACTTATGTTCTACGCAGTGGAGTGTGCGAGACCCATTGTCTATGATTGGTGTAGCTCACTACTGACCAATATGAAAGGTTAGCTGACAGAGTGCAAGAAGGGGGGGAAGCAAAACTTTGGGTTTGCCTCTATTCTTTACAGCTTCTTTTTCAAGCGGGTTCTAGGTCTGGGACCTAGAGTGGAGATCCTTCCTAGGGGACCACGTGATACAACTATGGCATGGTGGATCAAGGTCATGAGATGGCAGGGGGGAGGTAGGATGTCGACACCCTACAACGATGATTTTTTCTTCTGGTGGCAGAGACAGATCATTTCTCTGGATGACTATCCCTATACGGGGATTGATTTCAGAGAGGACCGAGATATGCCGCTTCCACCAGGGGCTGCCTATGGTGCCATAGGTAAAAGTTTTTACATATTTCATTTTTTGTATTTTTGAATTTAAGGAAACAAAATGTTTTTGTATGGTGTTTTAAATATTAACTATATACTTGTGTAAACACAGATGTAGGTCCATGACGACTAGAGGGATTCTTGCGACATAGACAACGGAACCGAGGAGATGAGGTGGAGGGAGGAAAGGTGGAGAGAGTCCTACAGAACGTGCAGGGTAACTTGTCTCGTCTAACATAGAGGATTCCTATGGTTCAGGTGGAGGATCTACCTGAAGCCATGCAACGATAGGTTGTTGGTGTACCTAAAGAGTGGGTATGACTCTTCTGGTGTCTCACAAACATCGTGGTTTTCTACCATGACACACATCTAGCACCAAAGACATAGATGTCGTGGGATATGTATATCGGCTGTATATGTATTTTGAGGGTTTTATCCCTAATTTTGTAATATAAACACCATATTTTTGAAATATATAAAAGGGATCTTCAGCTTATATCTTACAATGTGTACATTGATTTAATGGTTTTCTTTGCTTTTATTAATGTGAAAAATGCCAATCTAAAACATAATTAACGTAGGCATCAGATACATGATTAGAACTCCTAGGAATGTGAAAATATGTAATAAAATCAAATTGTCGTTCTAAAAGACGTACTCGTAGGAATCGATGAAGTAATGTAGGATCACACATGCGGTAATGACCATTCAACTGACATACTACTAACTAAGAATCCAGGCGAACTTCTAAAGAGAGAATACCATGTGAGATAGCATCACACAAAGTTATATGACGACACTATATTTGGCCACATTATTCGTGGATGGCCCTAGGCACACGCCACCTAAAGACACCAGCAGACCCTCGGGTGAGTAAACCACCCAAGAAGAAGAAGCCAAGTTTCGTGTATGATGACTAGCCTCATCTGTGAATCCTAGGTAGACCAAAGACTCTGTTGACATCTGCCAACAAAAGGGAAAACTCGATAAGAAAGCCAAAGACAAAAAAGAAAAAAGAGATGTATACACACTAAATTCACACTAGTATACAAAGATTTATGCCTAAGCCTAGGGATCAAGCGTAGTATATTTTCAAGTAGAGCCCATTTCTGGGCTTGGCCAACTTATTCCCTTCATAATCTTCCAATTCTTAGGCTCCTTTTTCTAGAACACGTTGCACGATATAAGGACCGTGCCACATGGGTTTAAACTTGCTTGCCCCTAGCGGTTCTTTGGCTTGTTCATATAAGAGAACCAAGTCACCTTTAGCATACAATTGAGGATAAAAAGACTTGTCATACTCAACCTTGACACGTTTCATGTTTGCCTCGATAGTTGTAAAGGCATCTAATGCTGCTCGTCAAGACTCTCTAGGTGCACAAGGTGTCGCTCTAAATCTAAAGTGTCAGGTAGGAGATCGAATGCCAACTTGAGAGAAGGGATTTCACATTCAATGGGAAGTATCGAATCCACACCATGCACTAATTGAAAAGGGGAGAAACTAGTGGCAGTCTTGACCGAGGTTCAGTATGCCCAAAGCGCGAGATATAGCATGATGTGCCAATCATAATTAATTCAACTGACAATTTTTTGCAAGATGGTCTTGAGAGACTTGTTGACGGCCTCTGCTTGCCCATTTTCTTGGGGGTAATAAGGAGATGAATGACCATGTTTAAACCCCAGATTAGATGTTAGTTCTACCATCATTTCATTCTAAAAGTGACTTCCATGATCAGTGACAATCTCACTCGGGATACCGAATCGGGCGATAATTTGGCTGAACATGAAGAAGGCTACAGTCTTCCCATCGGATTTCATGGTAAGAATGGATTCGTCCCACTTGGTAAAGTAGTCGACAACCACGATAATGTGTTGATTCCCCCCAGCCTAAGTTGGGTTGCAATCAACGAAATCAACCCCCCACTTGGTGAAGGGACCGACGGTAATGACTGGGTGAAGAGGGGCTGGGTGCAAGCGCATTTTTTGGGTGAACACCTGGCAGGGGTGACACTTCTTAACCGCTTCAAAGAAATCTTTAAAGATAGTGGGCCAGAAATAACTGGCTTGTAGGATTTGTTTGGCTGTCGCAAGCCCGGATAGTTGACCACCACAAGCCCCTTTGTGGCAATCATTTAGGACCAACTTGGCTTCTTCGTGAGTTAAGAAACGTCGTAAGATACTATATATTCCTCGACGATACAAAGTGTCACCAACGATGTTATACTTTTTGGATTGGCATCTAACACATCGTCGATCATCTCGCGAGAGATGCAGAGAAAACTTCAAGGTTTGAATATATAACACGATGTCTCCATACCAGGGGTCAGATGATGAGACAAGGAAAATGTGTTCGTTCGTGAACGAATCCACATGGATAATATCCTCATGTAATCGTGGAAAATCGGATATTAACTCTGCAAAAACTAGTGATTTCTTGGACTTGGCCAAAGCAAAGTCGAGATCAAATTCTTGAAGGATGATGATCCATTTATTATATTTCCTGCCTATGATACGCCTGGTGAGGACTTATTGAAATGGATTGACATCAACAACCACAGTAGTTTTTCAAAGAAATATATAGTGACGTAAATGTTGGACTGCATGAACGACAACCAAAGATAGTTTTTCAACGTGAGAGTAATTCAGCTCAAGACCAACTAAATTTCGAATGAGATAGTAGATGATGTGCTCATGGAGCTCATCATCCTTCTGAACTAGAACCATACCAATTGTCTATGCAGACCTTGCGATATACAGTAAGTAATATCTACTGTAATCAGGATATTTTAGTAGAGGGGTCGATACCAAGGCTTTCTTCAAAGCATTGAAAGACTCCAGGGCTTGGTCATCCCATATAAAAGGGGTGTCTTTCTTCAACAGGCGCACAAAAACCTTAGTGATATTGGCATAATTCACTATAAACCGACGTAGAAAGTTAGCTTTCCCCTGTAAACCTTGAAGTTGTCTAACTGTGCACGGGAGAGGAAACTGAAGTATTGCCTCAACCTTAAGAGTATCTACCATGATCCCGGTCTCGGAAACTAAGAATCCTAAGAGACAACCAGACTTAACACAAAATATGCATTTGTGAGGGTTTAACCCGATTCTGTAATAATGACATCTTTCAAAAACGAGTCGAAGGTGAAAAACATGATCCACCCTCTTGCGAGAGTGAGCAACAAGATCATCAAGGTAGGCTTCGACTATATGCTTGAGACCATGAAAATCAAAATTCATGGTGCACTGGAAGGTTTCTACGACATTTTTAAGGTCGAAAGTCATTTTCTGGTATGCAAAAGAGTACCCCAAGGACATATAAATGCCATCTTGTGTTGGTCCTCAGGTTTGATCTGGATTTGGTTATATCTTGAAAATCCATCCATAAAAGAAAATATTTCGCTTCCTGCACACTCATCGAGAATCTGATCAATGAAAGGTGTGGGGAAGTTATCTTTAGGACAAGCCTTGTTCAGATCGCGAAAGTCCATACACACAGGGATGTTTCCTTTCTTTTTATTCACATGAACGGGATTGGATACCCATTCGGTCAAGGGAACCTGGTAGATGAAGCCAACATTGAGTAGCTTCTCCACCTCCGCCTTAATGGCAAGGCCCACCTCTGCCGTAATGGCAGGGCCCTTCCTAGGATTAACAACTCTAAGACGTTTTCGAATAGGTTTATCATCCGGGTAAGTCCCAATCTCATGTTCGACAATATGAGGGTCGATCACTGACATTTCTTCATATGACCAAGCGAATACATATCGGAATTATTTGAAGAGTTTGGTGTAGATCATAATTTCTTTTGGCGAAAAATCCGCACCTATATTTACGTTCTCAATTTTTCCGAGGGTATGAGAGATATCAATCGATGCGGTAGGAGAAATTCTCGCCATATTTCCTTTGGCATAAATTTCATGCGTATTAAGTGGAACTACGGTGTGACTGACTATCTCACTCAAGGTAGACTGAAATTCATCTTGCTCGATTCTTTCAAGGCTTGGGAGAAAATAAGATCGATGATGCATATCATCCTAAGGTCTCTCGGAACCATTCATGGATTCAAGGATGGATTCATCCAAAGGCAAAGCCTCATCTAGGAAATCATGTGAGAAAGACAATGAGGTGGCCCATACAGGTCTGAGAACATGATCCTCCCCGTTCGTCTGCAAGGTAATAGGATTGGGATCAACAAAAGAGTCAAGAACAACTTGGTACGCAATCTCCATTGCCGATAGTGGCATATCCATGCCAGCATGCGACTGACCTTCACTCGACGAAGTTGGATAAGGTAGGTTCCATGGATCACTAAGTTAGGAAGTGCGGAAAGGAATGGACCACCTATTTAAAGCAGGCTTACTAGACATGGCGTAAACGTGGTGAATCGGTGCCAGGAATTTGAAAGTACCCATGAGGGAGGAATACATTCTGACACCTATATTCTCAATTACATGCTGAGAATTATCGATCATGGGGATCGACGGTCCAACAGATGTGTTAGGGCTAGAGTATGTAAAGGATAACTTGTTGATCATCACGATCTCCCCTTGATGAGTGAAACAAAGTGTACGGAAAACAAACGATACTACAATGACCATAGAATAGGTTCAATTGCGACCTAGAACCAGGTTATAATTGAGAGGTGCATCCACTACCTCTACTTCCACCTCTACCATCTTCCCACCTAACTAGACCAGAAAGGCAGGTAGAATACTGTGAGGGTGGAAGGAATGACCGTCGAATGAATTCAACATGTTTGACGACTTTGAAAGGGTCGGAGAAATGATAGCCTTCCAATAGATCAGGGACATCATGGAAGTGGTAGCACCTTCATCAACAACCACTCATTTGATAGTATACTTGGCATACTCCACGTGGATTTGGAAAGCCACATGGTAGGGCAAGTGAGGCTTCACATCTGTGACATCAAAATTGATAACTTTCGAGCCACTAGGTTCTAGAGCTCCTAAGGCAGAGAGTAAGGCATTCCTCTGTGATGGACACATCTAGAGTACCTCCAAAGCTGAAATCGCACAAGGGGTCTGGCCCAGATCCTCAACAATAAAGTAGTTATGGGCGACTCTAGCATTAGGGTTGTGGGTAGAGTGCTTGAGTACTCCTTTCGAAATACGAGGCGGTGGCTCTGGTTTCTCAATATGTAGGTTCATCTCTGGAGGGGGAGGAGGAGATTCTAGACTGGTACTATATTTTGAAGAGCTATAATCTCGAGAACGGGTGGTTATATCGATTTTCATGTTGATCATGTTGATACAAACATGGTCGCCATCTTGCGGTGGTGGGTTTTGACTCCCACTGACCACATTTCCATCATTTGCAGAGCTCGAGGATAAGTGTTGGTTGTGTGGGAATGGGTTTGTCGGCACAATGGGTAGTAGATTTAAGAGCCTCGCAGCTTCTGCGAGTTTGGGGCATAAATGTGTAAGGTGGTCATCGGTACAAATTTTACATGGAAACTTCACCTTATGTTTCTCTTTCTTTCCCTCTCCAGCATTATCATTCTGCTTCCCATTATTATCTTTGTTCTTTGGTTTGTTATTCTTCCCACCCTTTCAATTATTTCGACCTTTCCTTTTATTCCCATCTAGTTGCTGGTCACTAGTTGGGTTTTTCGACAATTGCACAGAATGTACATCCACCGACTGGATGGGTTTGGAGGATCCAGATGAAGCTGATCCTCCGGCAGACTTCGTTGTCAAGTCTGTGGAATTTACATTGGTGGACCCAAAAATGCCATCGACATGAGGTCCGAGTTTTTTCCTAGGATCGTAATTTGACTGCGGTGCGTCGGGAAGAAGGTGGTATAACATTCCAGACTGAGCATATATTAAATCTAACTGCTGGGCTCTATAAATAGCTTCTTCTTCATTGGAAACCATGGAATTAGCAATGTCCTTTGAGATAGGAGGATGCAAAGACTTTAGGAACCATTCTAGGAGAAAGGCCAGGGGTATAGGTGTCTTAACCAACCGCTTCCATCTACGCCATTCCTGGATATGATCTAAGATATGAGTGGTCGTGTCTTGTCGTAAAGTTGAAAAAATCTCGAGGCCAACATCATAACGAATGGGCAATTGAAAGTGGTTGATAAAGACCATGACTAACTGGTTAAATGACCCATATGTCCCCTGAGATAGCTCAATATACCACTGTGAAGCAAATCCAATGAGAGTGCATTGAAATAGTCTTAATCTAATAGAATTGTGGTTCAGGGAATTTGAGGAGCACCAAAGGTGAAAGGTAGTGACATGTTCACTGGGGTCCTCTCCACTCTTACCTTCAAACTTTGGAATGTTTGAAGGAAGTTTGGTGGGGATGGGGGGCCATGTGGGATCGTGACTCACCGGGTCATTCATTAACTTAGACAAGTCTAGCAGATTGAGCGTGGTCAGAAAAGGGAGACGGGGTTGTGACATCTAGCCCCATCCTCCCACAAAAGATTGTGTGTTGAGAACTGCATTCCATCCAGGATTCTGAGTACCGAATCCCTGTCTGGAATTATAAGGCCCTCCTCTGGGATAATTCGTATAGGATGGGTTGGGCATCATTCTAGTAGGAATGTTCTGATAAGGATTTTGAAAATTTCCCCCAGTTGGATTAGATCCAGGCGGGGGTTTTGAAAACTGCCCCCAATTGGATTAGATCTAGGTCGGGGGGTGCCCAAAGTGTAATACTGACCTCCTCCAGGTGGGAACCCAAAGGATTGAAGTGGATTCATCATGCCAAATATATTGGTCGGAATCGGTACCAAGGAGGTAGGGAAATAGGGCGGAACCTGTCTGCCAACTGGGTTGTTCCATCCAACCATAGAAGGCTTAGACCCAGGATTAGAAAAATAAACACTTCCTACATTAGGATTCATTTAGGGAATGTGAGAACCACCAAACGGGAAGGGAGTGTAAGGAGGTGTAGTGCCCTCAATTCCAAAGCTAGCGTTAGGGCCAACAGCTGGGATGGAAGTTGAAAACTGTGACGTAAATTTAGGCATACCATACAAAAATTGGCTAGAATCCATAGGGATGGACTGAACATTGTAAATCGGCGAGTGACCAAAACCCCCAAAAGGATTTGAGGCAAGATATGAAGAATTACCTATAGGCTGAGCCATAGTACCGGTATAAGCCTCTGATACTACAACTGTAGTGGCTATAGTAGTCGAAGGGGTGCCATTAACTATAGTGGGAATGGGACTCAAAGAAATACCAGTGTTCTAAATACTAGACTTGGTACTCATCCTTGTGGAACCACAAGTCTGAAAGGTGGATGTGTGTATACCACATCTGATAACTCTACGCCTTTTAAAAGGCAAGAACTCGAAAACCGGTGGTAATTGCAACAATCAACGGGACCGACGAGGACGCTGAACCAACTCCACGACGACTTATGAATCTACAAAATAAAAAATATATCCTAGGGATAACTAGTAGTCAAAGAGCATACCAAAAAGTCTAACGACCAATATGCATGCAAACAAGCTAAAGTGGTTGAGTGGCCTCCCTCACTAAAGAAGGTATGTCTCGTCCAAGAGGGACTTGAGACTCCCTACTAAAGTTTGGAGGTAACAAAATCAGTTACAAGGGCCCTCATAGGCTTAACAACCAGTCACTCGGATCCCCCCAGAGAGGTAATCTTCCATAAAGGTTGTGTGTTGTTCGACCCTATCTGACTCAGGATACAAGAAGAATAACCCTTGCAAGCAATCTATGAGATACTTAAGTCAAGCAACTAATCAACCACCGTATAACTGATGCACAGGTGAAAAGTCGTAAGTCTGGATCACCATATGGGTAGGGTAGCAAATCCTGAAACCTCGAAAGCACTGCCTCTCAAGGAGGTATGGGTACTAGAAATATCCCCAAATACGAATGAATCCACCGAAATATCTCTGACACTAGGTGAGTATCTGGGGGATATCCCTTCAACTAACTTCGCGTGACCTCGTTCTTAACTCCAATGTGAGCGGAGCCCCCTGATATTACCAATTATACAATGGCATTCTCAACTCCCTGTCTCAGACACATATGTTGATTTAATTGCCTTGGATACGTTTACTCACAAAATCCTATTCCAAGGCACTAAATCCTAGGCTAGTTTGTGCAGCCTAAAAATAAAATTGTGACTAATCAATTTTAGTTTAAAGCGTAAATTTTATTGGCTGTGTTTACTCAAAAAGGTATGGAAGTGAAACTCGAGATGTTATGACTCTGCAAGGAAAATAAATATGAATACAATGCAAAGTATACCTTTAACTTTTCAATGAATGATGTACTAATAAAAACAATGCAGTCTTCAATTTCAACTCTGCGATTCAGAAGTAAAGTGCAATCTTTCGCTAAATGTACTAAGCTAATTATAAAGGTTCCAAGACAAAAATGCCAACCAATGAGAAATGCCTATTTTTTTTGTATTTTCAATATATTAAAAAGAAAATGCATGGACTAATAAGCAACCTGGTATATAAATGCTACTGTGTATAAAGACAATAACTCAAGTAGAATATCAAACAACCAAGCAAACAACCCAGGGTACAAGGACAAATCAAAAATGAAAAACAATGAGAAATACTACGCCCAAAAATTCAACTCCAAACAGGTCTCCTGTCATCCCAGATAATCTCAACAGGCACTATAAGGACTGAAGAAGGCTCAACAATCCTCAAATCCCACCCAACAGTCACTAGACCAAGAAAACAAGCAAGGGAAAGTGGTATATGTGACTGTTCAGGAGAACATAGCGTATATATGTATCTTGCAGTGAGACAACAAGCATGTATACGTGACTGTCAGGGCAAAATGTGCGTATGTGCTTTAAAACAAGGCCATAGAAGGGAAAAAAGGATGAAAACTTAGACCCAGAGTGAACATAATATGTCAAGCAATGATACGACAAGAAACAAAAAATAAAAAGAGCAATGTAAGAAGAAAATTTACTTCAACCCTTAGAATGAAGATCTCTCCCCAGTGGAGTCGCCAATTCTGTTACGAGGGAAAACTCTCTATGGCCAAGGGTAAACCACAACAGACATGTATGACTGCAGAAATAAACTCAATTCCAACATATGCTATATAAATTAATGTGCAAGATAAGAAAGAGGCCTACCTCGATCCAACGTTTGATGATGTTCCACCTTTGAGCACTCTGACCCAAAGATTTATACCCGCAAGAAGTTCTCAACAAACAAACAGAGAAAGTACATAGTGATAATATAAAAGGGTTAACACATTATATAGCATAGTCCATTAATAAACATTACAAACATGCCCATGGATAATAATCATATATTTGCAAGATACCAATAGGACAAGAAAGGAGTATTTCTATTAATAATTGATAAGCAGAAGTGACAACATTACAGACTTCCATGTCGACATGGTTTGAAACCAAGAAACCAAGTTCCTTCCAACTGGGTCTCCACCACTTCAATCCTCCACCAAAGGCAAGCTCATAGTAAAGAGACAGCGAGGTCCTCTCAACAATAGGGAAAGAGCTTCGGGGATGAACATTGTGTTCATACTTGAGGGACAAAGGGATGCAAACTCAATATGAAGTAATTTATCCATAGTAACTTTTCTCTTATAGTTGAATGCTTTCTCCTTCTTTTCCATAGCTTGAAATTGTTCTTTTATATCCTTTAGAATGAAACTAAATGGTCGAGCCAGAATGATTCTAGTATGTGGAAGGCCAAGGATCAAAGATCTTCTGTCGTGACATGTTAACCCAACCTCATTTTGTATTTTCTGGCACAAATCCCGATATATGCGGGCTATAGTGGAGCATCCTGCGTATACGCATCTTGCATAACTGATAGGGAGCGCATATGTGGGAAAATGTATATTTTTAGCTCTGGATTCATCAAAAAGGGATGACAAGTCTACATAGGGAAATGGAAAAAGGCCCTTTGTGCAAGATAGCAATGGTGAGGCAAATCCTGCTATAACATGTGCATTTTCCGCACATCTCCTTGATACACAACTCCCTTAAGTTCTAACCTTTTATCTCAGGTGGTTGTGGTGTTGGAACCACAAGTTCCTTTCTCTTGTGCACCTTTATACCATCGCCCCTTTGGCCTAATTATCCCTTCATATGACCATGAGTGTGATCGTGATCAATTCCCTGTGTAGCGTGGCCTTATTTTTTTAGCACCTTTACCAACGTGACCGACAATGAAACCGTTGGCTCTAGCTTACCTACCTTTTAATTAAAACCCAATCACCTTTGCTTGCGTGATTACACCTCTAACGTCGATCTTGATCCAAGATCAATGATCAGATCCATTTTCTAACCCTCGAGCACCTTACACGCAGAATCTAACATCCTTCCCAAATCAACGATCCAGGTGCATTACAGAGCCACAAGTTTCTCACTCGTTAATTTCGTCTCCAACCCCCGCAATGGTTGTTAAACCTTGGATCAAAGACAACCGTTGATTTGCTGGTCGACGAGATCGACGGTTCATCGTGATTGCGGAGCTTCAACTTTCTCACGAGTTAAATTCTCTCTTATGTTCTGCAATCTTTCTCAACCAATGATCGCTCTCCAATCGATGGTTTGATTTCTCCTGTTTTTTTCCTTGATCCGTGCTTGATCCAACGGTCATAATATTTTCCTCTAATCGAAAGGTCGTATTTTCTCTCTCCCTTATCGTGGATCTCCTCAAGATCTCAGGGTCATGAATCCACTTGAATCTTCATCGAACCACTCCTTTTTCTCTCACCCTCCTGAGGTTTATACACTTTGTAATATTCTTCTGCCAAACCCTAATAAGCTTTTCTTCCTGAGTGTTGGAGCCGCCCCTGTGTTTTCGCCTCTCACAATTTCGAATATTCTGATATTTGAGATCTAAAGTTGTTTTTCTTTCCCTTGCTCCTTCCAAAGTCATAGAACTCTGAAAAAAGATTTTGTTACCTGAATAGTAATGCCTTGTCACTTACAAAGGGCACGTTTTTCGCAAGTATGTTTATCCTTAGGATTTTTCAAGTTTCGTGATCTCGCAAGCCGGACACCTTATTTGTTGAATTCACAAGTCCCGAGTCGCGAGAGTGCGAACTCGGCTTTAATTTTCGTCCAAGGCAAAGATAATATAAGACCTTTTTACCTTTGATTATGACATCCTCAAGGTTTCGCGCTTCGGCATTTCTCGACCCTAAATTTTTGTTTTCTCAACCCCCGAGAGCCGAGAACGCGATAATTTTTAAAATAACCATAGTCAACAACCAAGGGTAAACAACTAACCATAGTTAAACTTGGTTCTCGGCACATCGGTTCTCGGCATATCGCCTCTCGGCATTTCCTTTCATAAAGTTAAAATATCCGAAAACTCCGATTCGCGAAGTCGCGACATAATTTTATTGAGCCTTGATTATCACTGCATCGCAATATCGCGACTCGACATATCACTCTCCTAAAAACTTGTCTTCGAATTCCCGATTCACGATCCAACAATTAAGTTAATCATATCATTAAGGATCTGATACATCATGTTTTATTGTTAATTAATACTGATATCGGAATTCGCGATCTCGCGAATAGTAAAGACAAAACATTAAAGGGAATTTCACGAGATGACGAAAAGCGAGGAAATTTCTAAGCCGTTAAGATTTGAAATTTTTAGAAAAATATTTTTTAAAGTAAGGTACATCCCACGCATCGAGGTTGGCACAGATCACAAGGGATTCATTTACTCTCCATAACCCGAGTACCTGTCAAAGCCGCCCAATATTCATGACATTAGTGAGTAAATAGGGTAAATCCCTGACGAAAATAAGATCGGATTTTTTCAATTAATTTGGTTTTATTCGCGATTAAATGAACCCATGACGAAGGTACATGATTTCCGAAATATATACGGAACTTGTTTTATATATTTAAAGAAAAACGTTTCTCATTAAGTGTGTAGAGAAAGTCTTTCTCCAAGTAAACTAGCCTCTGCATGTATACGCAGGTTTATCACAGAAGAACGAAAACGCCAGTTTCAGCTATGGCACCAAGAAGAGGAGCCAAAGAAAATATCGAAGCCGCAGCACAGGGTTCAGACAACGTTTCAGACACTTCACCTCGGACAAGCGGCTCCGTCTCTACCTGGTCTTCTATTACAGATATCCTGCAATCCGAGGCAGTAAACTGTTCCGACTCTGATGACTACAACTATGATATCGTGAAGGACGACCTGAACACCAAGTATAAGACTGTTGTTCAGTCAGGAATGCATCTCGTTGCGGCCAGACCCCGGTTGCTCCCATACTTCGATATGATCCGATGGGCATTGGACCACATCGACTTGCCTTCCAGGACTATTGTAAATGACCGACGGGACATCATTGGGAATTTTAGGCCCGAACACATCCAGGCTATGTATAAGCTCCCAGCGGCCTCTGAATTCATATTTGGCAAAGAATTCTTCGCAGAGTTCAAAGAGAAGGAATGCAACGAATTTGACAAGACTATGCCAGGCTTGATAAAGGATTGGGTGTCTCGCTCCTCCTCATTCAGGGTGAACAACGAGGGTGTATATTCGATTTCTTCGTTGGAGCCAAATTACAGATATGTGGCGATG
>SNQJ01S0201179.1:6797-16890 GCA_010110895.2 Picea sitchensis | reverse complement strand
TAAGTGACATATTTCACTTTTGACTTAAATCTCCTAAGTCAAAGTGAAATTAGAATCACAAAGTAAAGTACAAGGGTAATAGTCTCCCCCTTTGTGTTTAGAGACTCATAAACACATGGGGACCACTTTCCAAGGTACCCAAAGTCCTAGGGTTTCTGCAACCATGGTGACAAGTGTTCAAGTGGAAGATAGGCTTAATGGAGCCTCCAACTTCCACTCTTGGAAGTCTAGGCTACTCATCACTTTGGAAGAGAGTAATCTGATGAAGTTTGTGGAAGAGGTTGTGCCAGAACCTGTTGATGCGTCAGAGAAGTCTTAGTGGAGGAAGAATAACGCAAGAACTAGAAGGATCATCATCTACTCTGTGAGAGACCACTTGATTCTGCACATCTCCAAACTAAAGACAACTAAAGAGATGTTTGATGCCTTGAAGAAGTTGTTTGCGAGCAACAACACCAACAAAGTCGTTGCCTTCAAGCACCAGCTTCAGAATGTCAAGATGGCTAAGGAAGATACAATTGCCACCTTCTTCATGAAGATATATGAGATTAGAGATCAATTGGGTGCCATTGGAGAGATCATCTCAGATAGAGAGCTTGTCATGTTGACTCTTAATGGTCTTCCAAGCCATTGGGAGCCATTCATTCAGAGTATTAGTGGGTGATACAAATTTCCTATGTTTGATCGGTTATGGGTAGATTGTACTCAGGAGGAGACCAGACTTGTTGCGAGAGGTGCGCAAAGTTCCCATCATGATGAAGGTCATGCCCTTGCCTCTCATGCAAGGAAAGGAAAAGGAAGAAGACGAGGAAGATCATTCAAAGAAAGGAAGCCCAGACCAACTCCTGAGCATAAAAAGCACCTCTCCAAGGTCCAGTGCTTCAAATGTGAGAAGTTTGGCCACTATGACAAAGAGTGCCCCTTGTGGAAGAATAAGAAGCAGCATGCCTCCGCCATTGATGTTGACCGAGAGCCACCCCAATAGAAGTCAAGGAAAGGAAGCAACGACAATGAGGAGTTCTTCATTTCAACCCTCTCAGGCACGATTCCTACTAGTTGTGATATTTGGTTGATTGATAGTGGTGCTTCCAGACATATGACTGGATATAGAGAGCACCTCACTGATCTAGTAGAGAAAGACTCTCACTTGCATGTTGTACTTGGTGATGATGCCAGATATACTGTGAAGGGATCTGGGGCTATTTCCTTCCAGAAAGATTCTGGTACCCCACTTCATTTGAGTGATGCATTGTTTGTACCGGGGATGAGAAGGAACCTTGTCTCTATTTCAGCCTTGAAGGAAAAAGGCTACAAGGTTGCCTTCTCTGATGGTAAGGTTCTTGCATGGCACAAGAACGCTAGTATGGGGTCAACCCATGTGATTGGTGTTTGAGAAGATAGTTTGTACATATTGACAGTACGACCAGTTCAGGCCTTTGTGCATGTTTCTATCAGTATGAGTGAGTTGTGGCATAGGAGACTTGCTCATTTACATTATAGAGCTCTTCCTGCTCTAGGGAAGATGGCAACAGGTCTTCCAACGCTTCGTGTAGAGCATGATGGCATTTGCAGAGGTTGTGCTCTTGACAAGAATGCCAAGGGGTATTTTCCAAGCAGTGACAGCAGATCCAAGGGGATCTTAGACCTGGTGCATTCAGATCTGTGTGGGCCTATGTCAGCTACTTTATTGAGTGGATACTTATACTATGTGATCTTCATTGATGACTACTCCCGAAAGACTCGAATTTAGTTCTTGAAGTCCAAGGAATCTAAAGAAGTCCTTGGTAGGTTTCAGGAGTACAGAGCACAGGTTGAGAACCTGACAGGAAAGAAGATCAAGATATTGAGATCAAATAATGGAGAAGAATACACCTCCAAGGGTTTCATTGATTTCTATGTTGAGGCAGGGATTAAGAGGGAGTACATTGTTCCTTACAACCCCCAGCAAAATGGGGTTGAAGAGAGAAAGAACAGGTCTATTGTTGAGGCAACGAAGGAGATGACTCGTGATCAGAGTTTGCCTATGTTTCTGTGGGCAGATGCATCCATGACAGCTGTGTATGTCCAGAACAGGAGCCCTCATAAGATTTTGAAGGATATGACTCCCGAGGAGGCCTTCACCAAAGTGAATCCTAAGGTTGGACACTTCGGGATATTTGGGTGTCCTGTTTACATTCACGTACCCAAGGAGAAAAGGACAAAGTTAGACCCTTTAGGCAAGAAGGGTACATTTATTGGGTATAGTGAGTCTTCAAAGGCATATCATATCTACATCCCAAGTCAGAGACAAATTGAGGTGAGAAGGGATGCTTCCTTTGAGGAGGAGGTAGCCTTCAAGAGATCTTGAGGATCTCACATGGAGATTGATAGTGAGAGGCAGGAAGATATGGTATCTTCTCCCCCTCACCCTTCAGCAATTCAGAGGGAGACGGTTGAGCCCATGGAGACAGTTGAGCCTGTTGATCCAATTGATCCTGTGGATCATGTTGATGTTCCCAGAGATATTGCAGTAGGTCGAAAGTGGCCTACATGGGCTCGTCAGACTTTGCGGGAGGCAGAGGGACATGCAACTCCCCGTGGTACTTTTAGAGAAAGTAAGAGACCTCAAAGATTCTCGAGCTATGTTGCAGTGATGAGCCACATCATTGATTTTGAGCCTTCCTAATACAAGGCATCTAGTCAGCAAGTATGGAGAGAAGCCATGATGGAGTAGTATCAATCCATGATGAAGAATGATGTGTGGAATATTGTTCCGAGACCTGAGGGGAAGTCTATGGTGACTTCCAAGTGGATCTATAAGATTCAACATGTAGTTGATGGGAGCATCGAGAAGCACAAAGAGAGATTGGTGCCTAGAGGATTCTCTCAGGTAGAGGGAATAGACTATGAGGAGACATTTGCTCCATGGGTTGGAGATTACATCAGATGGATGTAAAGACAACCTTCCTCAATGGAGACACTGAGGAAGAGGTGTGCATTGAACAATGAGATAGTTTTTTGATTCATGGGAAGGAGTTCCATGTGTGCAAGTTGAAGAAGGCCCTATATGGACTCAAGCAGGCACCTCGAGCTTGGTATGCGAGGATTGATGGATACCTGATGAGTTCGGGTTTCAGCAAGAGTGTTGTTGATGCCAACCTGTACTATAGGATTCTTGATGGTGAGTCCTTGATTTTGATCCTGTACGTTGATGATTTATTTCTCACCGATGCAGAGCGCCTCATTACTTGGTGCAAGCATGAGTTGGCCTCTGAATTTGAGATGAAGGATCTTGGCATGATGCACTATTTCTTGGGACTAGAGGTGTGGCAGAGAACTGATGAGATCACAGGGGAAGTACACAGTTGGGATTCTGAGGAGATTTGGGATGTTGGACTGTAAGTCCATGACCACATCGATGGTGTTGAATCTGAAGAAGTTGAGTGAGTCTTCTTCCAATTCAGACTTGATTGATCCAACGATGTATCGGCAGCTAATTGGATCATTGATGTATCTGGTCAACACCGGACTAGATATTTGTTATGTAGTGAGTGCACTTAGCCAGTTCATGAGTCAATCGAGACAGATGCATTGGGTACCAAAAAAGCATGTATTGAGATACTTGCGAGGCACAGTTGGATATGGCCTGAGATATGCTTCCAGTATTGACATGAGACTGTAGGGATATGCTGATTCTGATTGGGCAAGGAGCACAGTTGACAGGAAAAGCACCTCAAGGTGTTGCTTTAGCTTGCGGTCTGCCATGGTTTCCTAGTGTATCAGGAAACAGACTTTTGTGACCTTGAGCATCGCAGAACCCAAGTATATTGCAGTATGTATGGCAGTACACGAAGCAATGTGGCTTTGGAAGCTCCTTGCAGGATTGTTTGGAAAGATGTTGAATCCCACCGTGATTCATTGTTATAACCAGAGTTGTGTGAAGCTCTCAGAGAATACAGTATCTCATGACAGATCGAAACATGTTGAGATCAAGTTTCATTACATTCGAGATATGGTGTAGAGGAAAGTAGTATTGGTGCAGTACCTTCCTACTAATGAGCAGATTGCAAATGTTCTCACCAAGCCCCTTGCCAAGTTGAAGTTCGAGTACTTTCGTGATAAACTTGGAGTGGTAGAGAATGCCCCTCTCGCTAAGAGGGAGTGTTGATGATTGCAGCTTCGTGAGACATTCTCCAGGTCGTGCTCCTCGATGGACTGAGTTGGGTTGACCTATGAGCGATACTCCTCGATGGACTGAGCTGGGTAGACTTGTGAGCAATACTCCTCGATGGACTGAGTTGAGTATGACACTTATCGATGGACTGATAAGTTGGACTGGGCTAGTGCCCAGCGACCCTTGGGGTGTAGCCCATGTGGTTGGGACAATCTCCAGGTCGTACTCCTCGATGGACTGAGCTGGGTTGACCTGTGATGACATACTAGGTTGGTGCCCAGCAACCCTTGGGGTGTAGCCCATGTGGTTGGGATATTTTCCAGGTCATACTCATTGATGGACTGAGTTGGGTTGACATGTGGACACTATGTGGTCGTACTCCTCGATGGACTGAGTTGGGTTGACCTAGTGTGTTCTAGTGGGTCATGGCCCCTAGATGAGATGAGAAGGTCCACATTGGGTGTAGCCATGTGTGACGAGATGGAGGAGACCTTCAACTATGACATCAGAGAAGGAAGAAGGCCCAAGCCTTGCGTAGAAGATGTAGAAGACCAAGTTGGCCCTGTTGAGTGGCACCACTTGGATGTGATAGTTCACATGATGGACTTGTATATATAGAGAGCCATCTCCCATTTGGAGAACATCACTTTGGATCATTCTCTCTTGGTTATTTTGCTCCCTTGGACTAGTGCACTATCTTTGGAGACTAGTGTCATTCTTCTTTGGTCTTGGATCTTCTCTTGAACAATTATTCTAGTGAAAGGTTGTTGGGTTTTCTTCCCTTGTGCAGAAGGGTTTCCCAGGATAAATTCTTGTGTATCTTGTGCATGGTTCTCTTCTTGTGATCTTGGTTATTTACTGTAGCTATTGTATATGGTTTATGCTTCATCTATGCTACTACTAATGTGAAATGTTAAATAAAGTTAATGAACTCTGAATAAACATAAAATTCAACAATACAAGGCCAGATTTGTGGCTCGAGGTTTTTCTCAGAGAGGGAGTAGACTACGAGGAGACTTTTTCCCATGTAGCCAAATACTCCTCTATACGAGCATTTATGTCTATAGCTTCTGAGATGGGTTGGAGCATTCATCAGATGGATGTGAAGATCGCCTTCCTCAATAGAATAATTGAAGAAGAGGTATACATTGAGCAGCCACAGGGATTTGAAGTCCATGACAGGGAGACATATGTTTGCAGGCTTAAGAAAGCCTTGTATGGAGTGAAACAGGCACCCAGGGCCTGGTATTCCAAGATCAACACATATCTGCAGGACATGGGCTTCATCAAGAGTGAGGCAGATCCCAACCTATAATTCTTGTTGGTTGGATCTGAGATCCTCATCTTGGTGTTGTATGTGGACGATCTCATTATGACAGGTGTTGAGAGTATGATTGTAGGTTGCAAGTCAGATCTACGTCAAAATTTGAGATGAAGGACATCGGACCGATGCATTGTTTTTTGGGACTTGAGGTTTGGCAATGATTAGGGTAGATCTTCCTAAGATAGGGGAAGTATGTGTTAGAGATCCTGAAGAGATTAAGGATGCAGGATAGAAGACTAATGGCCACTCCAATGGTGACCAACCTAAAGAAGAGTGATTCTTCAGTTTCAGAGTTGGCAAATCCCAGACTATATAGGAAGTTGATTGGTTCATTGATGTGTCTGGTCAATACTCGACCAGACATCTGCTTTGATGTTAACACCCTGAGCCAATTCATGGTGGAGCCAAGGGAGGTTCATCATGTGGCATCAAAGCACGTGCTCAGATATTTGCAGGGCACAACGGGATATGGTTTGCAGTACCTTGGTGGAGATGGAGTGAGATTGCAGGGGTACTCTGATTTAGATTGGGTAGGCAGTGATACAGATCAGAAGAGCACTTCAGGGTGCAACTTCAGTTTGGGGTCAACAGTTATTTCCTGTTTCAGCGGGAAGTAGACTTCAGTAGCACTGAGTTCAGCAGAGGCAGAGTACATGGCAACCAATTTAGCTAGTTGTGAAGTCGTCTGGCTTTCCAAGCTACTCACAAGATTGTTTGGTTAGAAGCTTGAGCGAACAGTGATCCACTGTGATAACCAAAGTTGCATCAAAATCTCGGAGAATCCAGTGGTTCACGACGGGTATAAGCATATTGAGATCAGATATCATTTCATCAAGGACATAGTGCAGAAGGGAGCAATTCAGCTTCAATATATTACTACAGATGAGCAGTTGGTAAACATTTTCACCAAGCCCTTGGCAAAGGGAAAATTTGTTCCATTTCGATACAGGCTTGGAATTGTGGAGAATACCTTCCCCACTAAAAGGGAGTGTTAGTGTTTGTAGCTCGGACATGTATTTTCGCAAGGGTGTCTACTTGCGGAAATCGTCATTAAATGTATCCGTACCTTTTCCTAGTGATTCACTTTATTAATTAATTAATAAAGTGAATGTCTTTTTGTAAAGTGACTTTTAATTAATGAAGTGACTTAAGCAAAAAGTCACTTAATGATTTAATTAAATGAGAACCGTTGATCTCACGATCTAATCTTGATCGTTGAGATTAGATAAGTCGCCCAGGACATAAGATAGGATGGGTAAAGGAAAAGACACATTTCATTCTTCATTTCACAAGTCACGTGAGAGAAGAGAAGAAAAATCAGAGTCGATTTTTCAGCTTAGCGAGAAGACAAAATAGGTTCCACGCATCCCAAGCCAAAGTGCACACATTCCAACAGCAAATCTATACAGTTGAATCGCACGTGTGAATGCAGGCTGCCTCCATTGCAGCAGGTTGCACGCTATACGAGGAGGCCACATTTATTGCAGCAGCATATCCATACAGATCTGTATGGATAGCCTCAAAGTTTCAACAGCATGAGTTTCAACAATCAGAGTTTCAGCGACGCAACAGCAGACTTTTAGCAACACAGCAGCAGACTTTTAGCAACGCCGAGTTTCAGCCAACTAAGTTTCAGCAGTGTTGAGTTCCAGTCGCAGGGGTTTCAGCAGCCTCAAAGTTTCAACAGCACGTTGATCGAGGCACTGTGGTTCAGGTTTCAGACTTGGTTTGTGGTTTTAGTTTTTTCTTAGAGCCATTATCCCTGTGAGGGGAGCTCTTGTAAGTTCTGATGTTATTGATGAAGAACTGATCTTGAAAAGCAAAAATTGTGTACTATGTGATTGTTTTACTCATCATTTTCCGCTACATGAAAGAGTTATTTATTTCAGCAATAGTTATTAGATCATGTTATCGCACAGTTTGTAGCTAGGAGTAAAGAATATAAGGTAGAGGGCCAAACTGGCGTAACAGGAACCTATCCCACCCAATGTCACCACGATGGGTAGGTTCTTTCTCTTTAGGGAGGCTAGGCCCAGGGGAGAAGTCCCCGGTGACCTGGGGTTTTGAAAGGGCAAAGGATAAAAGGACAAGGACAAATTCACCTTTCACAAATCACCACCAATTAGATAATCCCGGCTAAACAGCCAATAATAAGGTATAACCAAAGAAAAGAAAAGCACATGCTTGAGACAACACAACAAGGAAACCGATACGTGCAATCTTGGTTAGTACTTCATATAAGTCAGTGACTATCTGATATTCAATATAAGCAATTTAAAAGTAAATGTTGACGAAGTCAATGTTTACAAAATAGCAATGATAAATGTATCACTTGTCAATAAATACAAGAATGATATGGCATCCAACATAATCAATCAATACTTAGTCTAATAAATGCCCTCAACTACCATTCAATTGCTCATAGACAAAACGTTGTTGCATCAATGATATAATAGCAAGGAGTGATGTCATCATTGAGGGTTAGTAGGTTAGGGTTTTAGAAATTCAAAAGTTTTAAGAGTTTGTTTTGATCAACTTCACTTCAGCGTTGGAGGACTTCTGGATCGGTGCCTTAGGGTTTAATGGAGTCGCATAGGTGAAGGGCATAAAGGTTGAAGGAGATGAGATTTCAAAAGACTAGAGGGAAAAATTTCAAGGTGCTACTAAAGCAGGGGGCCTCATGAACCACAGGGAGAGAGAGGCTCACTCGGTGTTGCAAAAGCAAGGCCTGGTGCTCTCTCCTCCTTCGACAAATGGCTAACCGGATGAAGCACAAAATCCAGAACTGAGAAAGCTTAATGAGGAGAAAGAGAAACAAGGGAGTGTAGCTCTGGCTAGGCTCTCTTCCTCTCTTTTAATGGCTGAAAGTTCTCTGATAGGGGACATGAGACAAGGACCTACTTGTGTGCTTGTCACCTAGGGTTGATTCAGCAAATTTATAAGCAATATGCAGAAATTTAAGCTACAACCATTCAATAAGAGTTTTTAACCATTCAATAAGAAGTTTTGCAGAAGAAACACTTACAATTCATGAAGAAATAACCATGCAAACCCTAGTTGTAACACCTTCCTTCAAGAGAAACACCATAAATGCCAAAAAATCTCTTCCTTCAAGAAGTGCACGTCACTTAGTTCAGCCAAAAACCCAAATAGGGTGCAAAAATCAGACCTCACTATGAGTGAGTGAATTTGTGATGTCAAAATGAGAGTGAAAACCCTCAATATATAGTGTATCAATGACCTAATTTACTTTTTAGGTCATAAGAAGGCTGACAAGGCCATAATACCAAAATAATATTGTTTTTACATTAAATGCTAAGTAAAACCCTGATCAAGCAAAAGGTGAGACACCAAGCCCCTCTGAGGGAGACATTAGCCCTTTCTAGGGCCAGTGTAGCATCCAGAAGCAAAACGTTAGCCCTCCTTGGGCTCCTCCAAACTGCCACACGTGCCAACCACCCTGTCCATCTGCCATACGCTCATGATGACATCACAAGCCTCCTGGTGACATCTTGGGTCATCTAGAGCCAACGTTCCACTACAAGTGGGTCAATCCCCCTAGGTCCAGCTCAGCCAAAGTGCCCCTGATGGAACGTCCTCTTCTTCTCTGATGCAAAGGCCCTGATCCATCTCCATCCTGTCTCTGCCCCCTGATGGGGTCTCAGCATCCACCTGGTGGGATCTTCAGCTCCATGGAGGTCCAAACTGGTCATCTCCCCATGTGTACCGGTCCAAATGGTACCTGTCCGTCGGGCATGGTCTTGCACATCAAAAAGCTACGCCCTCCATGGGCTCATCAGTCACAGGGATTATAGCAATGTCAATTACATATCATCAACAATATTATTAAACATATGCATAAAACCCCTAATACATTAGTCAATAGCTCCAAGACATTACAAAAACCTGCAATACAAGATTGGAGAAAAGGCCAAGGCGTCCTATTGGGCTAGTGTCCACAAGAAAGGAAAGTTTCCAAGAAGATCTCATCCAAGCCATGTAAGTGAGGTGATGTGGTTAGGGGATGTCCAAACATGAGGTGCAATGAGGGCCAAGGATGCATAAGTGTTACCTGTGGGTGCCTTTGTAGAAGGTGAGTTGTACCTGTCATGGATGCAATTTTTTCAAGCCCATTCTTGCCTTTATTCTTTTTATTCTTGTTTTATTCTTTTTATTCTTGTTTTATTCTTTTATTTGTTTTTTTTGTTCAAGAACTAACCAGGGGACACTGCCTTGGCATGGTGACCAGAGCTAACAGCGTTACCCACAAGTACTTTCATAGATGAGAAGGTTGGCTCGTGATGAGACCCCCTTTCCCTTGGCCAAGCAACCAAAGGCCACTGCCCTGGCATGGTAACCAGATGGTGGCAATGTCATATTGTTAGGTACCCATGGACTTAATAGGCTGGCTCGTGATGAGACCCCCTATCCTCTGAGTAGGTCTTGTTTTGTTATTTTCCGGGTCCCTCTTGTTTATTGATGAGAGGTTTTTTACTGCCTTCTCGGGGATCCCTGGGCGAAGTATCTCGAGGTTTTATTTCTAGGCTTTTGTCTTTTACCAGCTGCTTTTACCTTCTGGGCCTTTAGCCCCTTCTTCCCATGAGATAAGGTGCAAT
>SNQJ01S0201177.1:16900-28392 GCA_010110895.2 Picea sitchensis | reverse complement strand
GGTAGAAGGACGAGGAGCATCAGGGAGCAAGTCGTAAAGAGTGCTCATTTGCGAATAAATGAGATCTAGGTACTGAGCGTGACTAATCGCCTTCTCTTCAGTGACAACTCCACCCATGGAAATATCACGTGAGATTTTATTGACGAATTATTTGGTGAACCATTCAGCCAATACTTGATCAGGAAGGTCAATTTTGATCAAGCGTCTTCTGCGTCTCCACTCATGGATGTGATCGGAAATGTGAGTGGCAGAGGATTGCTTAAAGGAACTCAAAATCTTGATTCATGTCTCATTGTGGATTGACATTTGGTAATGTGTGAGAAAATCCATGGCGAGGGTGTTAAAGTCATTAAAGAAGCCTCACAGTAATTCTATGTACCACTTTGCGGCTGAACCCGTGAAAGTTCGTTGGAAGAGTCGTAATCGAATGGAGTCATCCATCAAAGAGTTGGACGAACACTAAAGGTGAAAGGTCATAACATGATTGTTTGGGTCTTCTCCCAGTCGACCGCCAAACTTGGGAATGTCGGACGGTAATTTGGCTAGCATAACGGGCCAATAGGGGGAGTGTAAGATAAGATCATCCAAGATTCTAGACAAGTCAGGTAAATACAAAGTGGCTAAAAAGGGAAACTTTCTATTCACATGAGGATACTAGTGACTTTGGGGAGGAAGTCATGTTGGTATACCAGTAGGACCGTAAGTAGTCTGCATGTACATGGAGAGTCCTGACAGATTATCCCATGGAGGATTTGGAGACATATAGCCCATAGGGTTGGGTTGATTAGAGATGTTCCCTTGAAAACGGACACTAGAGTGAACGTTCAGACCCCAAGTAGGATTCAAAGAATTGGGATACGGCTGGCCAGAGTGAAGGGGTACAAAAGAGTTGACTTGAGGTTGTTTCCCCCCAGATGATTGTGGATTTATTTGGGCAAGAAGGTTCTGAAATTGGGCTAGTGATCCCAATGTTCTCTATCCATATAGTGGGTTATAGAGTCCAACCTGAGGTTTTCCTCCAAGTGGAGGTTTCTCCCCAATGTGATATTTCCCTACAACGAGAATATGGTAACCATAAATGAACGAATGATGGGTGCTTCCAATTGTATTGGAGCCACTAGGGACAGATCCCCCAAGAAAAGGAGGATAAGACCCTTCAGAGAGGACCTGGTAAGGTGTAGGAACAAAACTGGCAGCAACATTGTACCCAGGTGGAACAAAAAGTACAGAAACTTTGAATGGAACCTGGGTAGGAAGGACAGTGGAAGGATTCAAAGCATGATAACAAGGAGGAAGCGATGAGATAGGTCTAGAAGAGAGTGGTGTGCCAATGGGAGCTTGGTTAACCATCACATTACTGGTAGGAATAGTCGTAACGTGTGGGACCATAGTAGAATGGGTAATTTTGAGAGATAAAGTCGAGCTAGGACCAACTGACTGTGTGTTTGGAACGACGATGATATTGCTAGTTGTACCAAAAAATTGGTCTAAAGGTATCATGTAGGTTGTTAGCACTAGAATTCACCACTGCATTTCGGTAGAGGTAAGCCCAATACCCATCATTTTTTATGTCACAATGAATAAATTAAAGGGTGTCAAATGGGCACAGACTTCAGAAAATATTGCTTTAACTCAGAAATTTGGACCAGGCAATGCATGAGAAAGTGAGGTATTTATTTAACTTCAGTCAGTAAGTTTTAGTAAAGGGTGAGTAGGGGGAAGAAATGGTGAGGAAAAGTAGAGTTCTACTATGGACATCGGGTCTTCCAGTGGCCTAAGGAGGAAAATCTTCGAATACAAGATCCCCTTGAACCCAAAAATTCAGGAAACTGAAAACGTCATAACAATATTGCAATCAAACATACATTACAATACCGTCACAACAACTCAACTGGATCACCCATGCCCGAATCTTCAATATCAGAAGCAAAAGAGATGATAAGAAAGCTGGTTGTCATTAAACAAGAAGTCTCAAATGGTAACACATAACCAAAGAATTAGAGGCTTCATTAAAACTTTACAATACGAGAGCTTAGCTCAACCAACGACCTTAACAAAATATCAAAACTGAGTATTTATAATCAGAACAGTTTCCACCACCAGAAATGTGATCTGTCCACTACAATCAAAGATTTCCATTTGCATCTTCTTCTGTCAGTGCGCACTTGCATTCTTCTGTCAGATGCAAGATCAGATCAGTATGGGATTCACAAGAAAATCCGATGACAAGGGAACTTTCGGCTAACAGTCTACCTACATGACCGTCTTTCCATGCTTTCCATTTATGGGGTGAGACGAGGTTTCAAAAACCTCCCCCATTTCCATTAACTACTTTCATTGGGATCGAGATGGAGTCTGACACCCATGAATGCTCCAAGAGACGTTCACGACTCCTCCAAGACAAGACCGATGCCTCGAAACCATGCAGATCTTCTGATGAGACCAAAATGAGAGCTTTCAGCCCTCGATGCAGATCCTATCCCATGACCTTACGCATATCCCAAATGAAATTTTGGGATTTCACCTGTCGGGAGTCTTCACTCCCCTTGATTTCAAATATCCTGATGCTCGATCCTGAGAAATGACCCATCTAGATCGACAGTTGGACTTTCTTTGATATTTATGGCCAAGATCATTTCATTGAACAATCTTAGTCACCCGCTGGTCGACAAGCACTTTCCCTTTCTTTATGACCATGCTTTCATATGACCACATGCTATGATCATGGGCCCAACTCCTAGGCATGTCGTGATTTCACATTTCACGAAATCATGTTGTGCTTCATGCTCAAATCTCTGAGTCATAAAATCACGGTTGCTTGGACCGGGTGACACGTGTCTCTTTGCATCAGACAGCCCAGATTATTTCGGCATTTCGTGAACTTGGACCATCGACACTTCTTACTTCATCCTTCCCGAAAATACTTTCTCTGTGGATCCTCCACCACGTGTCCTTCTGAAATAGATGGCCCAAATCATTTCACAATCTCACATTTCATGAGTCCTCATGACTCTGCTCTTTGACTTCTCCATTCTGTGAGTCAGCGAAATGCTAACCTTGCGCCATGTGTCCTTCCCAGGATTAACAGCTAGGATGGCCCCACGATTTCAAAACTCTGTGTGAAGCTATACTTTGTGTAACTCTATGATCCCAATCGCCCGATGGTTGTCGATCCGATCGTCTTGGTGAATATCCATAGTTGAAATTTGATCTTTCTCACTCGCTTGATTTGAGTCCATATCAGACCGCTCTAAGTTTTGTGCTTGTGCTTATGGATGTGACCTCTGTAAAAAAATACTTGGATAATTGGCTGAGGGCTTGGGAAGACAAAGATCATTGAAAGAGGTACAAAAAGGAGTGATTGAATTTAGGGAAAAAAATAAGGCTTAGGGATGATACTTCTTAGGAAAGTCGACAAGGAAAAACAAGTTTATCAAACAGATGAAGGCAAACAAAAGAAAAATTACAAGCTGAGAGGAAACACTTATGATCGCCTCTGCAAAAGGAGGAGAGATAGGAAAAAATTGTATACTTAGGTAGAAACAAAAAACTCCCAAGGCTCTGACATGTTTATGTGATAACATTTGGCTCCACAGGGGATGGCATGCTCCCTACGAGCTACCAAGAACAAGTAGTTTCAGTGCCTTAGCTTTGGGTTATGGAGTATCCTATTAAATACAAAATAAACATAAAACAAGAACGATATTTACAATGATGGGATGCTGACTACGGGTTTTAAACAAAAAATGTTTTCAGGAAGTGCCCATTTACAGGGCTATTAGCACTAGGAATCACCCTCAGATTGCATGGAAGGTAAGCCCAGTACCCATCAGGTTATGTGTAAATATAAATGATTTTTTAAGGGGTCAAATGGATAAGACTGAAGATGATAATGTTATAACTAAGAAATATGGGCTAACATGCATGAGAAATCGAGGTCTTGACTAAATTCAATCAGTAAGTGGGAGTAAAGGTGAACAAAGGGAAGACTTTAGTGAGAATAATGTAAAGGTTGCTATAAACATCAGGTATGCAAGCAACCTAAGGAAGAAAGACTCTAACACAAGATCTTCTTCATTTCAAAGTTTAAGGACACTAAAGAAACATCATAATAATATTATAATCAAACATTCATCATAATATCACTACAACAATCAATGTGAATCATTCAAGCATGAATACTTCAACATCAAAGGCAAATAAGCTAGAATAAGAAATCTGATTTCTATTAACCAAGATATCTCAAATCAAGTACACAACCAGTTCACAGTAACTTCATCAAAATATTATAGCATAAGGGATCCTAACTCAACCATTCGAACCTACTAAAGCATTTAGACTATCTATTTATAACAAAAGGGGAGGCAACAACTGGAGGTATGAGTTGGCCTTCTTCCCATGAAAATATCCAAGTAGTTATTCCATCTAACAATTTAAACTAATGAATGTGCTGTAAAAGGGAAAAATGTTGGTCACTGATCCAACCAATATTTGAAATGACTTGATCTTATTTTGATGTGCAACTCCTTGCCTACCAAATGTCCTTCAGGGGGCATGTAACTGTCATCATGCTACCAACTGCTATCTCTGCAATTCTCCACATCATCAGTTATTCATAAAGATGATAATTCGACTCCCCTTGATTCCTGGTACTTGTTGGTAGCATCATTTGGTAGCACTTTGAGTAGTGAGCCTTTGTAGCTCCTTTACCAAATTTCCTATGATTCTATAGCGCAACCTCAAAAATAGACAAGTAGAATGAGTAGCGCCAAGCCTGTGTGTCTTTTGTGAAAAATTCGGCCTCTGTCAAAATTTCGATAGCGCCTTCCTGTGTGTCTCTGTCAAAATTTCGGTAGCGCTCGCCTGTGTGTCTGCGTGCAATTTGGTAGCATCATCATAATTCGCAGCACCATCACTTCATCATTGACAGATTTGGTAGCACCCTCGAGTAGTTACTAGCACCATTAGTCTTAGGTGATTTAGCAGTGTTATAGGTCGCAGATTGATGGAACATGAAAAATAGACTATTTCGTAGCGCCATTGCGCTACAAAATGTCTACGCCACTACTGTTGAAGGGATTAATTCTTTTCAAAAAACCCAAAACTTTGAACAATAAGCACTAGGAACCTGTATATCTTATATAGCCTATATAAGTGGCAGATGTAGTATTTCCTTAATTACTTATCTTTGCAAAATGGGGCCATATTAAAAAATGGAGCTCACCTTTCACCAATTACTTCATTAACCCGAAACTCCTTCTTGTAGAAAAAGGACTTCCCTTTGTCACAACAATATGCTTCCCTTTAGCAGTAACAATCTTCTTCATTGGAACTATGCTCTCCTTGGTTGTTGGTTTCTCCTTTTCAATAACAGCTTCAACCAATACATTCAAGTTTATTTGATCCATTTCATATTGGAACAATTACAATTCTTCTTTGAGATTTCTGTTCTGAGATTGAAAGTCTTTGTTTTTCCTATAGAGGTTCTTGAGTTGTTTATGAAGAGGCTGGGCTCTTCTTGCTACAAATCTTGCTAAATAAAGAGTGTGGTTGTAGCCACCCACGAGTTCTTTCATCTTAACCCTATCAGACATGCCTTATGCTTTCAAATGATCCACCTCCTTCCTAGAATCCATGAGTTTCATGATCAATCTTTTGAACGTCTGGCTACTAGATGGAGTAGTGATGTGAATAGTCTCAACATGATTTTTCATGGCTTCCTCCTCCTGCTACACATGGATTACTTCTTCTATCTCAATAGGCTGCTCAATGCCTTTTCCTTTATCTTTCTTCTTCTTTATAATGGAGACCTTTGGTAGGACTTGTTCTTCAACAACCCCTTTAAGAGCTGATGACCTTGTGAAAGGCCTTCTGATCTTGGTGCTAGATGTTGAAGGAGATGAAGAGAAGTGTAGCTTCTTCCCTTTATTTGTTGTAGTTTTAGTAGATGAAGGGACCTCTTCTAACTCTGGTGCAGGAGGGGGTGAAATGTCTCTCTATGGAGAATGATAGGTCTCCTCCTTACTTCTTGCAACCTCCTTGATGGATTCTTGATATTGAACATGAACTCTTCTCTTTTTTTTATGGGTAATACTTGTTTGAGCAACACTAGTTAATGGAAGAGGACTTGATATCTGTGACTGAGGAGTAGCTTCTATGTCCAATTTCATGTGAGCAACAATAATGAAGTGTTCCCATGAGATGTTCTTCTTTCTCATCTCTTCAGCAACCAACATTCTAATCAATATAGAATGAAAAATGCTAGTATCCACAACCTTTGACTTGGATTGAACCATGTTTGACATCTTGCCTATGCTCCTTACAAAATACAAGGGAATGTTCATTTCAATTTTTCCAGTAAAATGCAGCAGAAGCCTTATATGATATTGGTATAGTGTATTGAACCTCCCTTCACATGTGAAGTACCTCTGAATGATCCTCAATATTTTATCAAATTCCCCAACCAGATGATTTCTTCGCACCCTTTTGGAAAGATTGTTAGTTTGATATTTAGGCTTATAGACTGCATCCAAGGCCATGGATTTAAACCAACTCTCACTAGTGATAGGGATCCCTGTAGCAGTTGAAATAGAGGTCTTAGACACCTCAAATTCTAGGTCCCCTACCATGGTATTCATACCATCAAAATGTAAGGCAAACTGCCTTGTCACCTCAGGAGGACCCCTTTGCATATTTTGGTAGAAACTGAGGCAACCCACCCTTCCAAAAATTTATCTATCCATGGGCTCTACCTCGAATAGATGCATGTCTGAAGACTCAGTTCTAACCACATTACCTCCCTTATGCGACTTATTCTTCTGAGGAGTCTCCATAGTTTAGGATAAAAATATTTAGAGATATGGAGTGGTGATGACCTAGGAACAAAGAGTCAGACCTCAAAAAGAATATCATAGTGAAGAGTGGCTTCCCTTTTCTAGAAAATTTCCCCAAATTTAGACTGATTACTATCTTAGGAAACAATTGTTCTAAATTTCCCTCCCTTTACTGTGTACATGTATTAAAATTGAGGAATAATCATATGGTGAAGGGATACATTTAAAGTATTTAAAAAACTGGGTCAAAATAGTCCAATTGAAAGGAAGAGGAGGCAGGGGAAGAGGCAACGATGTTTCAGTAGCGTTTCTGAGTAGCACATTGTGCATGCAGAAAAATAAACTTTCTTGGGTATTGAGATTTTGAGAGCACAACGAGCAGATGTCATGTGATGGTAGCTGCAGGCTTGAGTGGACGAGGCTGATAGGAAAGTGTGAGGGAAAATATCTCCTCGAATTATGCAATCAAGTTGAATACCAAAACTCCGGGCAATAATTTCTCCTTGAAAATCATATGCAAAGGGGAAAAAACCATGGAATACCTAGAGAATAATGACAACTCGAAGTTTGAGTGAAATCTTAGGAGAAGATAAAGAGCAATTAGGCCTCAGGATCCACCTCAACATCTAATTCGGTAGCGCCACTGCTAACTGATCTAAACTGGTAGTTTGTGCAACGCAACAATTTGACTTTTTCAAAATTTGAAAACCATTAGCAGATCTCATAAATATGAATCATCGAAGCATATTTTTAACTAACCAAGGTGATGAAAACAAGGAAGAGATGACATCAGCACAATAATCAAGAATATTGGTGAAAGATGAAAAACATGGAGTGCGATATGGAAATTCTTGGTGAGTTGGCAACGCCCCTTTTCAAATAATGATTTGACCAGTAAACATGGGACAAAGAACAACAAGGCAAGGCTACAGAGGCATGAGTGAGGAGAGTGGCATGCCAAGTCAAGCTAGTCATGGAGTGAGTGGGACTTAGTGTCAAATCAAGGAAGGGATAAAAAACATAAGTCATGAAAAACGAACCTAGGCAAAAAGTTCATGTGAGGATCAAATTTTGAGCCATGAATTAAACCTTTATTTATCAAGGGAACCTAAGAAAACACACTTTTAAGGGGATAAATCAAAAATTAAAATATACAAGCTTAGGAAAAATAAAATTAAAGGCTAAAGATCCAAGGCAACTTAGTGTGATAACATTGGCTCCACAGGGGATGACATACCCCCTGCAGGCTACCAAGAGAAAGTAGATTCAGTGCCTTTTCCTAGGGCTATGGGGTCAGTTATTGAAACAAAAATAAAAGAAATATGATATTTACAATGGCATAAAAATCCACTCATGGCTCAAGAAAAGTACTTTTTTCAGAAAATGCCCATTGATAGGGCCACCAAAAACTTCTTCATCCTCCAAATTCTACAACTTGAAAGTGTTATTAGAGAATACCTTAGAAATTTTGAAGGGACCGATCCATAAGGCTTCAAATTTACCATGCTTGCCTTTGTCTTGCTTTGGTGCATCCCACTTGAGAACCAGATCACCCAGTTGGAAATCCTCTTTATTCACTTTCTTGTCTAAAGCCTGTTTGATCTTCTGTTGATGGTCGTGTGCTTTATCCATAAGTTTCTCCCGAGTCTACTGCACTTCAACCAGCTGATGTATCCTTTTGATCATATCATCTGACTCCCCTTGGTAATATTGGAAGAATTTTTCCATAGGAAAGGCGAGCTGAGAAGGAAAAATGGCCTCAACTCCATACACAAGATGGAAAGGAGAAAGACGAAGGGATCTCTCCGTTGTCACTCTGTTAGCCCACAAAGAAAACTTGAGCTTTGAATCCCATGCTTTCTTGTTGTCCTCTAATAGTCTTTTGATGATCTTTATAAGGCTTTTGTTAGAGGACTTTGCAATTCCATTACCTTGGGGGTATTAAGGAGTAGAGTGAACCAATGTTATTCCAAACTGTTCATAGAACTGAATCAATGGTTCAGCCGTGGAAGATGCAACATTATTAGTGACAATTCTATTTGGGCAACCAAACCTTGCCATAATATCCTCAAGGAAACCAATGATCGCTTTGTGGGAAGCATTCCTTGTAGGGATAACTTCTATCCAATTAGTAAAGTAATCTGTGGCAATCAAGATCCACCTATGTTGGCCACTAGAAGCAGGATGAATTTCCCCAATAAAATCTAGGCCCCACTACTGAAAGGGTCCTGAAGCTACCATAGGCTTTAATGGCAAATACTTGAGTTGCTTCTTTTCAGAGAATTTCTAACACTTAACACAGGCTCTGATATTAGCACAAACATCGATGAATAGACTAGGCTAGAAGTACCCAACCCTAAGAATCTTATATGCCATGGTCCTGTAAAAATGATGTCCCCCACATAAAATGTCATGAAAATAAAACACAACCTTTTGGGCTTCTTGTGGGTCTAGGCATCTCACAATCACTCCTAATGGGTCTTTCCAATACAAGACTTGATCAACAAGAAAATGTTTAATTGATTTGAGTTTTAAGGCTCTCACCTTGTTTTTTTCCATACCATCTGGAGGCTGCAATTTCTGTAGAAAAAATATAATGTCCTTGTACCAGCTACAATCTTCCAATGTAGGGACGACTTGAGAACCTTTGTCAGTCAATTTGGCCTATTGATTTTATGAGAAAGTATTGATGAAATTTACCCCCAAAGATGAGAAATTGTATCCAGCCAACATCTTGGCTAAACCTTGGCCTTTAACCAATTTGGTAGGCTTAATCTCAAGATAAAATTCAAGGATTTTAGCAATCCACTTGCTCCTTTTACCGTCTATATCAAGCTGAATAAGAATTTCCTTTACAAAAGATGATGGGACATAAGAAATGACTCTTGAATGCAACAAATAAACTCTAAAATACTTGAGAGCTTTAACCAATACATAGGCCTGCTTATCCATGATGTCATATTTTAATTCAACATCTCTCAATGCCCTACTGAAAAAAGAAATGGGTTGCTCTAAGCCTTCAACATTATCCTACAATAAAACAACTGCTAATGTATCAAATGAAGAAAAAGAAAAAATAAGAAAATCCTTGGAGTAGTCTGGGCAGATGAGCACATGGGATTCAATCAAGGTTTTCTTTATTTGGTCAAAAGAATTATGGGACTCAACAGTCCATTTTATTTCATTTCCTTTTCTCAACATGGCTGTAATATACTTCACCAACTCGACAAAATTTGAAACAAACCTTCTCAAAAAAATAAATTTTCCCAAGAAAGATTGAACCTCCTTCTTGGATATAGGGAGTGACAAGGTTTGGATAGCTTCAAACCTGCTGGAATCAATTCTTACCTCTTCAGCTGACCCAATATGCCCCAATAATTTCCCCTCCTTCATGGAAAACAATGATTTTTTGGGGTTCAAAGAGAGACCAATTTTTTTGCATTTCAAGAAAACCTTTTTCAAATGATCATAGTGTTCTTTATCAGATTGTGAGAACATTGTTATGCCATCTAAATAGATAAAAACAAACTTATCCTTCTCTCCAATAAATGTTATTTCGATATCTCGTTGAAAGGTCACCCCTATGTTCATTAAACCAAAGGGCATCTTAGCGTACATAAATGTATCCCAACGAGTGGCAAAGGCCATCTTCTCTCTATCTTCTGGAAAGACAAATATATGATTGTACCCAGAAAATCCATCAATCATGGACATCCTGGATGCACCTCTCACCCTCTGTAATATGTGCTCCATCTTGGGAAAATGGTAATTATCCTTTTTAGAGCTTCTGTTCAGATTCTAGAAATCGACACAAAGTCTGATTTATCCATTTTTTTTTCTCACTGGGACCAAGTTGGCCACCCATTCATAATACCTCAAAGGAATAATAATTTTATCATCTAAAATATTGTTTACCTCTCTTTCCATCACATGCAACAACATAGGATTTATTTGCCTCAACTTTTTCTTGAAAGGTTTGGTCTCTTCCTTTAATGGGATCTTGTGCTTTATAATGCTTGTGCTGTTAATATTATGGTAGCTATGGGAGGTATTTACCTCCACGTGTGAACCTGATGAGAATAGGAGACTCCAGAAAGCAAGAGAAAACCCTAATGAGTTGGCTAATAACCCTAGAAGTCTTGTCGTCTCAAGAAGATAATTTATATTAGATTATTAGCCTCCAAGAGAAGAAGTCGACCAGAAATAATAATAATATACTGAACATACACATATCCAGAAGGAGAATTCGGCCCTAGCAAATCTAGAAGAACCAGTATAAATACAAGGCGCCAGTTCTCATTTGACAACATCAAAGAATTGCAGTTCCCAGTTTGGTGCACACTGCAGTTCCCAATTTTGTGTGCACGTGTGAAGGAGAGCTGCAGGTGCACCTACAACAACAACAAGTTTTTAATATTGGCTTGAATATCTCTTGGTTAGGGTTTTGACTATCTGATCAAATTTTTGTGATGCGCTATCCTTGGGGAAAGGTTCGTTACCCTTTGTTTGGCTATCTAGCCTAGGGTTTGCTTTCAGAGGAATTCTCAGTCAAGGTTAAGGTGCTCGGAGGGTGGCTTCGGCCTATGGTTGGGTGACGAGGGTAGTGTCAATGGTAAAACGAGCACACCATCTTCTATATTCTAACAGGTTATGGGCCCA
>SNQJ01S0201177.1:0-16890 GCA_010110895.2 Picea sitchensis | reverse complement strand
CAGGCATTTCACCTTCCCGGAGTCAAAAAAATATAAGTCATGGTAGGTCTTTGTGATTTCTAATCCAAGTTCATCCATAACAGTTTTGGGCATGAGGTTGTGGGATGCCCCTGAGTCATCAAACAATTATGCAACACCTTATCATATATGTTCAGTGATGTATATAAGGGAGGGGATGAATCATCTCTATATTCAATCAAATGACCTAAGATAACTATTGAATTTTCATCTTGCGGATGTATTGAATCAGTGGCACTTGGAGAATATTCCAAAAAAGTTACAGGGATCTTGATTTTTTGGATCTCATTCTCAAAAATGAAAGGAGGTGAGAATTTTAGGATATCTTTGGCTTCAGGGGTAGGATTTCTGATCAATACTTTGGGTCTTTGAGTTTCTTTTTATTTGTTGCCAACTGTCACAGCCTTGGAAAAATTTTCCTTTTGGGTTGGCTGATCAGAAGCATCAGTATTTTCTTCATTCTTTTTGGATCTCAGATTATATCTATGAGAACCTTATTTTGCTTTCTCTCCCTTAATTAATTCATTTATTTGAATGTCCATCAAGTATTTCTCATATGAAGATTGAGTCAAGTGAGGGGATGGTGATGTGTCACCCAAGCAATGAATCTCGGGATCAACTTCTTCCTCCTCTCCTTCTTCATCGATGACAAGGTTGTTCTGTAAAGGAGTTTGTATCTTTCGATCATCTCTATCTATGTTTCTAGGATCTCTTGGAAGGATCTACAGAGTATTATTGGGTCTCCTAAATTTACCTATGTTATCATCATTCTGAGTATTTCTATAGGTCTATTTTCCTTCCAATTCTAACTTCTCAATCTCAGTAGAAAGGGATTTTACTAATTTGGTGAGTTTATCTACTTGAGAATGGACAATAGGGGAATCAGAAGTTGAATCTTCAACTCTATTTTTTCTCCTTTCCCTATCATATTTCCCCCTGAGTTTATTACATGCCACTATGTTGGATTCTACCTCCAAGGTTGCATCTTTCATTTGAGCTAAGGAGGCTGATCTTCTTTCTCTCAGTAGAAGGAAAAAGTCAGGGTCAAAGGCACTGACATAAGTGATATTTGTAGAGGTTTTTGTAGGTTTTATCTCAGCAGGAATCTTATTGTACATTTTGTTGAATCTTTTAGAGAAGTCAGAGACAAACTCTCCCTCTTTCCTCTTTAGGGATCCAAATTATGTGATATAATACAAAAATTCATTTTTGTCTCCCCAATGTCTCAAAAAGGCATTGTCTAATGCCTCAATCCCAGTAATGGATCCAGGGGCCAATCCCCTAAACCACTTCCTAGCCTCACCAAAAAGGATTTGGATAAAGACTTTCATCCACACATCCTCATTTTCAATGTTTTGATTGTCTGCATAACTGTAGAAGGCAACAATATGTTCTTCAATAGTTATATCTTCTTCTCCTGTGAATTTGGGCATGTATTTTAAATAATCTCGCACAGGGAGAGAATTCATTGGATGAGGTAAGACAAGAGTGGCATATCTTGCAGCCACTATGGCATCCATCCTATTTGCAGGGGGGTTATTTCCTGCCATTGGATTTTGGACTCTTAGTGAACAAGGAGGAGAAGGAGACTTGACTGTGTGCATCTTAGGAGAAAAAGGAAAGTATGAAGGGGAAATTTCAGTTTTCACAACAGAAGGACGAGTATTGGAAGAATATGGTAAAATCTGTAAAGGGGACGAGGTTTCCTCCTCTTTGGCTATAGAAAAGTTTACAGGAGGAGGGGTAGCAAAGCCTAAAGTAGGAAAATCTTCAACACTCTCAAGACTGAACCACTTTACAATGTCAGGGGAAGAAATAATTTCAAAGTTTTCTTCTTTTAAATTAGTTTCAAAAGAGGATTATTCAATAGGAAACTTTTCTAAATCAAGATTCTTAGATACTTCAACAGAAGGTAAAGAAGGATTACTTGATATAAAAATTGGAGTATTAAGAGTGGAATCATGCAACTGACCAGAAGCACTTGTAGCAGCAACAGAAAAAATTTCTTGAGAATCTTTTCCCTTCTTGATTATCTTCTCTGGGTCAGCCTCAGGTGGAACCAAAGGTAGTTTTGGATTTGATCTCGTATGTCTTCCTTTAGGCACCACAACTGAAAAAATGGAGTCCCCAGGTGAAAGCTTCAATATTCAACATACTAAGTTCCAATGCACCTTCAGAACTAGTAATATTTGTCATTCAATCCCATGGAAATATATTCAATTCATCCTCAACAACAACGTCAAGAATGTTAGCACTAGGAATCACCCTCAGATTGCATGGAAGGTAAGCCCAGTACCCATCAGGTTATGTGTAAATGTAAATGATTTTTTAAGGGGTCAAATGGATAAGACTCAAGATGATAATGTTCTAACTCATAAATTTGGGCTAGCATGCATGAGAAATCGAGGTCTTGAATAAATTCAATCAGTAATTGGGAGTAAAGGTGAAAAGAGGAAAGACTTTGGTGAGAAGAATGTAAAGGTTGCTATAAACATCGGTTCTGCAAGCAACCTAAGGAAGAAATACTCTAACACATGATCTTCTTGAGTTCAAAGTTTAAGGACACTAAAAAGACATCATAATAATATTATAATCAAACATTCATCATAATATCACTGCAACAATCCATGTGAATCATTCAAGCATGAATACTTTAGCATCAGAAGCAAATAAGCTGGAATAAGAAAGTTGATTTCTATTAACCAAGATATCTCAAATCAAGTACACAACCAGCTCACAGTAACTTCATCAAAATATTATAGCATAAGGGAGCCTAGCTCAACCATTCAAACCTACTAAAGAATTTAGACTATCTATTTATAATAGAAGGGAAGGCAACAACTAGAGGTACGAGTTGTCCTTCTTCCCATGAAAATATCCAAGTAGTTATTCCATCTAACAACTTAAACTAACGACTATGCTATAAAAGGGGAAAATGTTGGTCAATGATCCAACCAATCTTTGAACTGACTTGATCTTCTTTTGATGCGCAAATCCTTGCCTACCAAATTTATTTCAAGGGGTGTTACACATCAAAATTACTCACTTCAATAATGTTGTGAATTGGCCTTATTCCCATGAAAATATCCAAGTAGTTATTCCATATAACAACTTAAACTAACGACTATGCTATAAAAGGGGAAAATTTTGGTCATCGATCCAACCAATCTTTGAACTGACTTGATCTTCTTTTGATGCACAACTCCTTGCCTGCCAAATGTCCTTCATGGGGTGTTACACTTCAAAATTACTCACTTTTGTTTCTCTCTTCTGTGGCAAGCTTGTTAAAAAATTAAATAGAAGCTATGAGCATAGTTTCTCTTATATGTGGAAAGCTCGTTAAAAAATGAAACAAAGGTCACAAGCATAGTTTTTCCTCTCTGTGGCAAGCTCATTAAAAAATGAAACAAAAATCTAGGGATTGGACTTGGAGCCTTGAGCATATTTCTTTTCCTGTGTCAAGCTCGTTAAAAAATGAAACAGTCATCTCTCCTGTTAGGTCGAGTCTTTCGCCAGATATCGTAGATGTCGAGTCGAGTCTTTCATTAACTCTCATATTTGAACCTTCATTTCATCCACCTGTATCCTTTTTCTCCATCTAGTACAAAAGTTGGCGACAACCTCAAAGTCAGTGAATGAATTGAAGCTTGGGGGGCATGTCTCCAGCCTTTTGATGATCATTCTAGAGTTAAGACACTAGTTGTTCAAGCTGGGGGCATACCGAGCTTAGTATTTGTTCCTTCTCGTGCTCATAAATACATGAGAATATAACCAAGTAGACTTTTATCACTTTTTCGGAAACGCATGAATACATGAAAAATGAACCCCTTGGAGTCTTCTTTAAGCTCTTTTCAGACTCTCTAAATGTGAAAATATTATCGAGTGATCTTGCTTCCTTTCCAACTCGTTAAAATGTTTGAAAGGGCATCTTTCAAGTGATAATTTATCTCTTTTTCGGCCTTTTGAGACTAACATTATGAAAAAGGACAACACTGGAGTCATCTTTAAGTTGTTTTCAGACTCTCTAAATATGAAAACCACTGAGTTTACCTTCTCTGGACTCGTTAAACATTCATACATTGAAGGGATCATATGAGACCGAACCCTTACTTCTTCCAGTTCGTTAAAAAAAGGAAGAGGAAATTACCAAAGGTGAGTTATATCAAGCATGTGTTACCCTCCTCGAGCTCATTAAACCAAAAAGAGGTACTCGTTTATCTGGATGGGGGAAAAATTGAAAGAAGCAATCCAAGCAGTTTTTGAGAACTTTACTAGTGACCTTATAGTCTCCCTTGAACATGGAATTTTATATTTTCACGCATTTCAATCCGTTGAACCTCTACACTAAACCAATCCTTTGAGTTTACTTACTCCTTTGGGCCACCCAATGTAAGTCACAGTATCCATTGCATGATCAAGTTTTGGTCCCTGTCAAGTTTATGTTGTCATGCCTCAGTGTTCAACGAAAGTATCTTCCTCGAGAGTCAACCATAAAAAATATCCCGTTTATATACCCATGTCAGTCCATGTTCATTTGATCCACCAATTACATCTCTATGTCCATTTCATGTTGTTGATGGGGGATACATCAAGGCCCTCCTTCGACGAGTCTATTCCTATCAACTTCAACACATTATCCATGAACTAGACTTAGAAACCAGTTAGTACCTTGGGATCTGCATGCCTCAATGGAAGGCCTCCTTGTGTTCGATAGTGCGTTTACATCATTGACCCCTGATCGGGTGATTCCACGGATGTTCGAGTTCATCTCATTCATTCATATTCGTCGGAATGTACTAGAGTACCTTGGGAATCATTGACATCAATGGTGATCTCCCTCGCACTTGTTAACGACTTACCTCATTGACCGGTAATCAAGTGGTTTATACCATGTTCGACATCAGGAAATCTATTCACATGGTTAGATTATTACTACATCGGGATCAGTAAGAAGAACTTGGGTTGAGTTATCACTCTTATATATACTTTGCCTAGTTTGTGAAGGAGTTCTTTTGAACTATCACACATATATTGTTACATAGATCCACTTTGTATTGGTCATGGATATGTCTTGTTGTCTCGTAGATCCACTATGTATTCTTCATGGCTACAATTAGTTCAGGTCATAGGAGTATAGATCCACATTGTATCTTCAATGGCTATACCTTTTATCAATATAATTATGGATCCGTAGTGTATTTTATGGCGGCCATACCTAAAAAGTCTTTATCACTCAAGCATAGGTATGCCTGCCTTGGGTTTGAAACATAACATAATATTTGTTTGATGGTTGTGTGCAGATTTTTCCATCCTCTCTGCATCCATACCCTTGCTCAAAAAAGTCTACAAAGTACTTAATTCATCATTGTCTTTTGACTTTGCACTTTGGGGGGCAATCTGTTACACATCAAAATTACTCACTTCAATAGTGTCGCAAGTATCGTCATTACAAGCGTTGTAAGTGTCGCATATTGGTTGCAAGTGTTGCAAAAATTATCCCTTCTATGTCRTCTCTCTAATGATATYGTAAAGACACTTAAGACACCTAAAAGACTTGTCTTGAAGAAGAGAAATCAATTGACGAGTACAAGCCGTTTTCCACTCAAAAGTCAAATTTGGAAGGGAGCGCTCCCCTACATACTGTTAGGGAGTGCTGGCACTCTGTACCCTCTATTAGGGGATCACTCCAATGCTCTGTGTCCCTTTTTGAGGGAGCACTGGCCTTTTTTGGGCGAAATTTGGTTTGTTGGAGGAAATCAGGGAAGAATCCCCTCAATATCTGAAGGTGGTTGGATTCGAATATGAGTTCAAGGCATGATCTTAGGGAAGATCCAAAACTAAAGGAGAGGAATCATCAACTTATCCCAAATATCTCTCAAGTGGTTGGGCCTCTCCAAGCTTATATAAGGAGGCCTTCTCATGGTAAAAAAAAAAGAGATGAAAAGATTGGAAGTATGAAGCCTATGATCTCATAGGCAACATACAAGAGATGGATATTGAGAATTACACCAAACTTATGATCCCATTAGTGAGATGACATTGAAGCATAATCAGTGTAGATTAATTGAGAAATGGGGTTGGACAAGGAGAGCTGGAAGAAGTTTCTGCAGCTTCATCAGAGGATTATAAGTACTCTTCATTTGTTCTCATTAATATAAATACATGCTTTGGATTTTTCTTTCAAGTTTATGTTTGTTCCACATGAACTTGTATTCAGTAGATAGATCTGTATTTGAGCTAATCTCAGTAGAATAAGAAGCTTGTTGTATCTTTCTTTTTCCTACAGGACCTATCGAGGAGCTTGGGATTGAAGCTCAACTTAGACTTTGTGAGGACAAACACCATTTAAAAAGGTACACTTTTCTTTTTCCTCTTCATTCATTAGCTTAATTAGATCTAAAAGGATGTCAATGACCAATGATAACAACCTTTCTATTTTGGTTTTAGGGGTCTAGATACCAAGAGGGAATCCACTTGTTTGCAGGAGGATTCACTTGTAACAGGGGGAATATAACTATCATCATGCTACCAACTACTATATCTACAATTATCCACATCATAAGTTATTCATAAAGATGCTAATTCGACTCCCCTTGATTCTTGGTACCTGTTGGTAGCATTATTTGGTAGCGCTATGAGTAGCGAGACTTTGTATCTCCTTTACCAAATTTCATGTGATTCTGTAGTGCAACCTCCAAAATAGACATTTCAAATGAGTAGTGTCAATCCTGTGTGTCTTCTGTGCAAAATTTGGCTTCTGTCAAAATTTCGGTAGTGCCTTCCTATGTGTCTTTGTCAAACTTTCGGTAGAGACCGCCTATGTGTTTGTGTGAAATTTGGTAGTGCCATCATAATTTTCAACACCATCACTTCATCATTGACAGATTTGGTAGCACCCTCGAGCATTTAGCAACACCATTAGTCTTAGGTGATTTAGCAACGTTATAGGTAGCAGACTAATGGAACATGCAAAATAGACTATTCTGTAGTGACATAGTGCTACTAAATGTCTATGCTACTACTATTGAAGGGATTAATTCTTTGCAAAAAACCCAAAACTATGAAAAGTAAGCACTAAGAACCTGTATAGCCTGTATAGCATGTATAAGTGTCAGATGTAGTATTTCCTTAATTACTTATCTTTTCAAAAAGGGGCCATATTAAAAAATGGAGCTCACCTTTCACCAATTACTTCATTAACCTGACACTCCTTCTTGTAGAAGGAGGACTTCCCTTTGGCACAACAATATGCTTCACTTTAGTAGTAACAAGATTCTTCACTGGAACTATGCTCTCCTTGGCTACTGGTTTCTATTTTTCAATAACAGCTTCAACCAATACATTCAAGTTTCTTTGAGCCATTTCATCTTGGAACAATTGTAGTTCTACTTTGAGATTTCTGTTATGAGATTGAAAGTCTTTGTTTTTCCTATAGAGGTTCTTGGGTTTCTTATGAAGAGGTTGGGCTCTTCTTGCTACAAATATTTCTATATCAAGAGTTTGGTTGTAGCCATCAATGAGTTCTTTCATCTTAACCCTATCAGACATGCCTTCTGCTTTCAAATGAGCCACCTCCTTCCTAGCATCCCTGAGTTTCCTGATCAATCCTTTGAATGTTTGGATGCTAGGTGGAGTAGTGATGTGAACAATATCAACAGGCTTTTTCATGGCTTCCTCCTCCTGCTGCACAGGGATTACTTCTTCTATCTCAATAGGCTTCTCAATGTATTTTCCTTGATCTTTCTTCTTCTTTAGAATGTATACCTTTGGTAGGACCTGTTCTTCAACAACCCCTTTAAGAGATGATGACCTTGTGAAAGGCCTTCTAATATTGGTGCTAGATGTTGAAGGAGATGAAGAGAAGTGTAGCTACTTCCCTTTATTTGTTGTAGTTTTAGTAGAGGAAGGGACCTTTTCTAACTCTGGTGCAGGAGGGGGTGAAATGTCTCTCTGTGGAGAATGATAGGTCTCCTCCTTAGTTCTTGAAACCTCCTTGATGGCTTCTTGATCTTAAACAAGAACTGTGCTCTTTATTTTTTTGCTAGTACCTGTTTGAGAAGCACTGATGGATCGCAAAGGACTTACTGTCTGTGACTGAGGAGTAGATTCTATGTCCAATTTCATGTTAGCAGTAGTAATGAAGTGTTCCCATGAGATGTTATTTTTTCTTATCTCTTCAGCAACCAACATTCTAATCAACCCAGAATGAAAAATGCTAGTATCCATAGCCTTTGACTTGGATTGAACCTTGTCTGACATCTTGCCTATGCTCCTTAGCAAATACAAGGGAATGTTCATTTCAATTTTGCCAGTAAAATGAAGCAGAAGCCTTATATGATACCGATATAGTGTATTGAACCTCCCTTCACATGTGAAGTACCTCTGAATGATCCTCAATATTTTATCAAATTCCCCAACCAGATGATTTCTTGGCACCCCTTTGGAAATATTGTCAGTTTGATATCCAGGCTTAAGAAAGTCTTTGGCATAGGCTGCATCCAAGGCCATGTATTTAAACCAACTCTGACCAGTGATAGGGATCCAGTAGAAGCTAAAATAGAGGTCTCAGACACCTCAAATTCTAGGTCCCCTACCTTGGTCTTCAGGCCATCAAAATGTAAGGCAAACTGCCTTGTCACCTCAGGATGACCCCTTTGCATATTTTGGCAGAAAGTGAGGCATCCCACCCTTCAAAGAACTTCTCTATCCATAGGCCCTGCCTCGAATAGATGCATGTCTGTAGGCTCAGTTCGAACCACATTACCTCCCTTGTGCGACTTCTTCTTCTGAGGAGTCTCCATAGTTTAGGATAAAAATATTTAGAGCTATGGAGTGGTGATGACCTAGAAACAAAGAGTCGGACCTCAAAAATAATATGATAGTGAAGAGTGGCTTCCCTTTTTCAGAAAATTTCCCCAAATTTAGACTGATTACTAGCTTAGGAAACAATTGTTGTAAATTTCTCTCCCTTGACTGCGTACAGGTATTAAAACTGAGGAATAATCATATGGTAAAGGGATACACTGTAAAGTATTTAAGAAACTGGATCAAAATAGTCCAATTGAAAGGAAGAAGAGGTAGGGGAAGAGGCAACGATGTTTCAGAAGCGTTTCTAAGTAGCACACTGCGCATGCAGGAAAATAAACTTGCTTGGGTACTGAGATTTTGAGAGCATGGTGAGAATATGTCAAGTGATGGTAGTTGCAGGCTTGAGTGGATGAGGCTGATAGGAAAGTGCGAGAGAAAAGATCTCCTTGAATTATGCTAGCAAGCTGAATACCAAAAATTCGGACGATAATTTCTCCTTGAAAATGATATGCAAAGGGGAAAAAACCATGGAATACCTGGAGAATAATGACAACTCGATGTTTGAGCGAAATATTAGGAGAATATCATGAGAAATTTGACCTAAGGATCCACCTTAGCATCTGATCTAGTAGCGCCACTGCTAACTATTCTGAACTGGTAGTTTGTGTAGCGCAACAATTTGAGTTTTTCAAAATTTGAAAACCGTTAGCAGAGATCATAAATATGAATCCTCGAAGGAATATTTTTAACTAACCAAGGTAATGAAAATAAGGAAGAGATGAAATCAGCACAATAATCAAGAATCGTGGTGAAAGATGAAAAACATGGAGTGTGCTATGGAAATTCTTGGTGAGTTGGCATCGCCCCTTTTCAAATAATGATTTGACCAGTAAACATGGGACAAAGAACAACAAGGAAAGGATATGGAGGCATGAGTGAGGATAGTGTCATGTCAATTCGATCTAGTCGTGGAGTGAGTGGGACTTAGTGTCAAATCAAGGTGGGGATCAAAAACAAAATTCATGAAAAACGAACCTAGGCCAAAAGTTCATGTGAGGATCAAATTTTGAGCCATGAGTTAAACCTTTATTTATCAAGGGAACCTAAGAAAACACATTGGTACACATTATTTTGGTCACTTGGATGATGACTTTACAAGCATGTAATTAGGCCCTCAAAATAATCTTTTGCGTGAGAAAAGTGACTGCTTTCCTCCCCTGCAAGACTACTTTTTAGAAGGACGTCGCAGGCTACCCATAGTGTACAGTGCGAAAATCCATGATTTTCGCAGGCTACTCTATAGCTGACCTAAGGGATTTCTGTAGGCTGCTATATAGGTAGGGTGCGGCGGTGTTTGAAATCCAAAAGAGGAAAGAGGTTCAATTTTTTTCTAGAAGGGGAATCTTCTGGAATGTGAGGTGGCGTCCGTATGGTTACGATCCTACTGACTTCTCTGATCCGGTGGGATCATACTCATCCCTTTAACCACTTCAGCTTCTCCTATATAATAATGGGATTCTCATGGAAAAGGTTAAGCACAATTAAGCAAAGTTGAGCAAAGGATTGCGGGAAGAACATGCTGGAGATTGTGTGAAGAATATTATTTCAGTTGATACTTGAGGTCTACATTTGTTCATCAAGATTTTGAAGATCATGTCTATGCAAATCTCAGATCAAGTATATGTGTGTGTTGGACCGAAGGACCACTAAAAGGGAACTTGCATCATCAAGGCATTTCGGTTGTATCTTCCACTTTTATTCAATATAATACAATGGCATGTTTCTTTCCCATAAAATTGTTCTCATTTTATTACATGACTCCTTGATCACATGTTTAAGTTTTCATTGAATCTATCATAGTTTCTTTCACTTTGGTTGGTTTGTGTCATTGCAAATTTGGTTTCACAAGAGCACCGGAGCTAAGCGGGAACAAAAAATATATAAGGAAGCGATCTCAAAGGTAATTCATCAATTCCTTCTTTGACACTTAGATCAATGATTGTAACTTAGGGAAAGCATCATGTCCTGTACTGTTTTGTTCTAGATCCAGGTGGATCTAGGGATATTAGTTTATGTCCGCAATTATTGATTTATCCTATAACAAAATTGGCGACCATACTGGGGAGCATACCGTCACACCAATTGAACACTCGAGGTTATGTGCATTCAATGGCGTATTGAAAATAACTCTGGAGGGCCATGTGCAGTGAAGCACTTCCCGCCATCCATGCAATAGTAAAGAGAATGGTTCTGAGATTTAGATCCCAAACTCCTCTGATGGCCACTTTACCTTTGCGCCTCTCCACCTCAAGTTCACAATACCAATGGATGTACTCTCTCATTGACAAGCCACCGCCTCGACCCCCTATTAGGGTCACATGTGCCCCATGACGGGATAGCCCCATCAAAAAGTAAATATCTTCAATGTCGAAGGAAAGAACATGGACACCCACATGAAACACCTGTTGGTTCACGTCCCACATGTGGACCAAGTACTCTAATAGTATCTGTTGGGATCTCATGCCCTGGATCTTGAAGAAATTTAACAAGACACACTGTTGAAGGGCATTGACGGTGCCCAGATCATTCAAATATATGAAGTCATCATCCTCATGCTCTCATTCTCTCCACTCCAACATTTTGGCAATAAAACACTTGCATGGAGATGAGATAAGATAGTTAGCAACTTTTATCATCATTTTTTGAATTCTTGTTGGTCCAACGCATGCATTTATTTTTGGGTTTTCAGCTGCCGCAACCAGGCTGCAGTTACAATGCGGTATTTCCGCAGGGCCCGATACTAGTCACCTGGGACAACCCTAGCGCACGCCTACCAACCCAAAAACTCACCCAAAAAACATCTTTTAACCACTAAAAATGAATTTCAATCCATTCAAAAGGAAGAGGATGAATAGCTTACCATCTTGACGGAGACCGTTTGTCGAATGGTCACCTGTGCTCCTTGCAATCAACAGCCGAAGTAAGGGGTCAAAAAGGGGTTTTTAGACAGTTCTTGACCAAATGAAAATGAAATGGTAAAAATATCTCTTACTCTTATTTATTTCACTTTTTACCTTTTTTCATAATATTTTATATTATATATAAATGCATTTTGTTATAAACCCTCAAGTATAATATCCTCGTGAGTGTCTTGTTTCTTGCAGGAAGAAGACTAGGGTCCTAATTAACGGAATGTGGATGTTTGTTCCGTAATTTTTTTTCTCTTCGTTACACATATCAATACTTTTTAGGGTTTTTTTAGTAAAACCTCGAGTTCACTCTTCATTCGTTCTCGTGCTCGAAAATTTATGAGAATGCAACCGAGTATACTTTTGTCATCTTTTCATACTCCTGATGGTAACACAAAAAGTGACACACATGGAGTATCATTTAATCTCTTTTCACACTCCATAAAAATGAAAATATTGTCGAGCGACCTTGTTCTATTCACGCTCATAAAAGTATTTGAATAAAACGTTCAATGGGTGACAGTTTATCACTTTTTCAGTCCTGTTGAACTATTTTACAAAAAATAAACTGAGAGAGCTCTCTTTAAGTGTTTTTCAAACTCTATAAACATAAAACCCCCCCGAGTTTTCTATCTTTGGACTCGTTAAACAAACATCGAAATACCCACATGGGACCGAACCACTCCTTCTTAAGGTTCGTTAAAAATACTCCGAGGGACTCATCCAAAGGATGAGCTTACATTACAAGCATATGTTATCCTCCTCAAGATTGTGTAAAAATAAAGAGGTACTCGCCAGAAATGGTGGGGGAAAGTTTGGGAAAGAAATGTGTCTGTGTATTCGTGTTAGTGGCAGTACTAGTCACTCTTGAACATGACACCCCCTTTTTCATCATTTGAATCCGGGTTGGGAAATCCATTTGTCTCTCGTTTGACTTTCTGCAAGTTTATATCTTGGGTCGTCTTTGAGTCAATGCTACCAAGAATGTCATCATGTCATCTATATGTTTAAGAGCAGTCTAAATAAGCCCTCTCTTGAGTCATCCATCTGTAGTTGTCAATTCCTACCATGTCGTCATTCCTTGTGTTAGTTTCAAATCATATTCATGTTTTAATCTATCCTAAATCTGTTACTTATTTCGTGTCATTGGTGGGGGATACATCAAGGCCCTCCTGTGATGAGTCTCTTCCTATCGAATTCAAATCATTATCCAGGGATGAGACTTAGAAATCATTTATTACCTTAGAGTTTGCATGCCCTAATGGTAGGTTTCTTCGCTCTTGACAGTGGATTCACATCATTGGTCCCTGATTAAAATATTCCATCGAATGTTCAAATTTATCTCATTTATTCACATTCATTGGATTGTACTACAGTACCTTGGGAGTCATTGATATCAATGGTGATTTCCCTCACACTTGTTAATGGTTTTCATTAATGGCTAGTAATAAAGCGGTTTCTAACCATGTTCGACTCCAACACCTATAATCACATGGCTAGATTTTTACTTACGGACGACAGGATTGAATACCCTGGATCTCATCATTCATGGTCCAGGTTGCGATGGAATATTGATGATTTGTATTGACACATAGATCCACTTTGTATGTTTCATGGCTATGTTTGTATTTGAATTTTTTCTCATACATAGATACATAATGTATTCCTGGTGGCTATGTAACATTTTGATGACATGGATCCACAATGTATCATTAGTGGCCATGACTTACACTTATGAGTTCAATCATTTGTAGTCTGAACATGGAAATGTCTACTTTAGACGTGGTATCATATTGTGCAGATGCTTGTTTGTTTGCAGGTTTCTGATTGGTTCATTCTTTGTTCCCGACACACACGCGTATTTTACAAAGTATTTTGGTTGTCACAAGTTCCAACCTCATACTTTGGGGGGCATTATGTTACACATTATTTTGGTCACTCTAATGATGACTTTACAAGCATGTAATCAGGCCCTCAAAATCATCTTTTGCCTGAGAAAAGTGACTTCTTTCCCCGCCTGCAAGACTACTTTTTAGATGGGCGCCGCAGGCTACCCATAGTGTACAGTGTGAAAATCCATGATTTCCGTAGGCTGCTCTATAGATGACCTAAGGGATTTCTGTAGGCTGCTATATAGGCAAGGTGCGACGGTGTTTGAAAGCCAAAAGAGGAAAGAGGTTCAAAATTTTTCTAGAAGGGGAATCTTCTGGAATGTGAGGTGGCGTCCGTATGGTTACGATCCTACTGACTTCTCTGATCTAGTGGGATCATCCTCATCCCTTTAACCACTTCAGATTCTCCTATATAATAATGGGATTCTCATGGAAAAGGTTAAGCACAGTTAAGAAAAGTTGAGCAAAGGATTGTTGGAAGAATAGGCTGGAGATTGTGTGAAGAATATTATTTCAGTTGATACTTGAGGTCTACATTTTCTCATCAAGCTTTTGAAGATCATCTTCATGCAAATCTCGGAACAAGTATATGTGTGTGTTGGAATGAAGGACCACTAAAAGGGAACTTGCGACATCAAGGCATTTTGGTTGTATCTTCCACTTTTATTCAATATAATACAGTGGCATGTTTCTTTCCCATAAAATTATTCTGATTTTATTACATGACTCCTTGATCACATGTTTAAGTTTTCATTGAATCTATCATAGTTTATTTCACTTTGGTTGGTTTGTGTCATTGCAGATCTGGTTTCACAAGAGCACCAGAGCAAAGCGGGAATAACAAAGATATAAGGAAGTGATCTCAAAGGTAATTCATGAATTCCTTCTTTAACACTTAGATCAATGATTGTAACTTAGGGAAATCGTCGTGTCATGTTCTATTTTGTTCTAGATCCAGGTGGATCTAGGGATATTAGTTTATGTCTTCATTTACCGATTTATCCTATAACACACACTTTTAAGGGGATAAATAAAAAATTAAAATCTACAAGCTTAGGAAAAATAAAATTAAAGGCTAAATACCCAAGGAAACTTAGGGTGATAACAAGGTCCACTAAAAACTTCGTCACCCTCCAAATTATGCAACCTGTAAATATTGTTTGAGAGTGTCTCAGAAATTTTGAAGGGTCCAATCCAAAGGGATTCAAATTTAACATGCTTTCCCTTGTCATGTCTAGGTGCATCCCATTTGAGTACTAGATCCCCCAGCTGTAAATGATCCTTACTGATTTTCCTGTCAAAGGCCTGCTTGATTTTATGCTGACGGTCATGCGCTCTGTCCATCACCTGCTCTCTAGTCTGATGGACTTCTACCAGCTGATGAATTCTTTTGATCATATCGTCAGGTTCTTCGTGGTGGTCTTGGAATAATTTCTCCACAAGAAGGGCAAGTTGAGAAGGAAAAGATGCTTTAGTCCCATATACAAGTTGGAAAGGAGATATGCCCAGGGATCTCTTTGTTGTCACTCTATCATACCACAGAGAAAACTTAAGCTTTGAATCCCATGTTTTCTTATTGTCCTCTAGCATTATTTTGATAATATTTTTAAGTCTCTTGTTGGAGGACTCTGCCAATCCATTTCCTTAGGGGTAATAGGGGGGAGAGTGGATCAATACAAGTCTGACCTGCTCACAAAAATTGATCAATGGTTCAACCTTGAAGGATGCATAATTGTTAGTGATGATTATGTTCAGGCAACCAAACCTTGGCATAATATCTTCAAGAAAACCAATGATCACCTTGTGACATGTAGTCCTTGTTGGGATAGCTTCTGTCCATTTGGTGAAATAATCTATTGCAGTTAAGATCCACCTGTGATGACCACTTGAAGGAGGATGTATTTCCCCAATAAAGTCTAGGCCCCACTGCTAAAAGGGTCCTGAAGCTACCACAGGGTTCAATGGTAGAGACTTGAGCTGCTACTTCCCAACAAATTTTTGACATTTGATACAAGACCTGATTTTCGCACAGACATCAGTGAACAGAGTAGGCCAAAAGTACCCAACCCTGAGAATTTTGTAGGTTGTGGTTCTCCAGAAGTGATGTCCCCCACATAGGCTGTCATGAAAATCAAACATAATCCTTTGATATTCTTGTGGGTCTAAACATATCAACAACACTCCTAAAGGGTCTTTCCAATACAAAGCCTAGTCGATAAGGCAACATCTAATCACTTTGAGCTTTAAATATCTTGCCTTGCTTTTCCCCATCCCATATGGAGGTCGCAACATTTGTAGAAAATACATGATATCTTTGTACCAAGCACATTCTGCCAATGGAGGGTTGTCTTGAGGGGATTTATCAGACACTTTAGCCTGCTGATTTTCTGAGCGAGCGTTGATGAATTTAACCTCCAAATATTTACAATCAGATTCATCCAACAACTTGGCTAAACCTTGGCCTTTAACTATCTTGGTGGGTTTTATTTCCAGATCAAATTCAAGGATTCAGACAATCCACTTTCTCCTTCTTCCATCTAAGTCAGGCTGAATGAGAATATCCTTGACAGAAGATGAAGGAACATATGCAATGATTTTTGAATGCAGAACATACACTCTGAAAGATTTGATGGATTTCACCAAATCATAGGCCTGCTTCTCCATGATGTCATATCTTACCTCTTTGTCTCTTAGTGCTCTGCTGAAAAAATAAATAGGTTGCTCCAACCCTGCATTATTCTTTTGTAGTAAAACAACGACCACTGTATCAAATGAGGCAAAGGAAAAAATCAGAAAATCCTTGGAATAATCAGGACGGACTAGCATGGGTGCTTCAGTCAGTGCCTTTTTTATTTGGTTGAAGGATTCTCTAGATTTGACAGTCCATTTTACTTCATTCCACTTCCTGAGCATGGATGTAATATGCTTTACAAATTCAGAAAAATTTGAAACAAAGCTTCTCAAAAAAATGATTTTTCCCAGGAAGGACTGAACCTCCTTCTTAGATCTAGGAAGCAACAAGGTTTGAATAGCGTCTACCCTTCTTGAATCGATTCTGATCCCCTCAACTGATACTATGTGTCCCAACAGTTTTCCTTCCTACATGGCCAATAAAGACTTATTGGGATTTAGGGAGAGACCAAACCTTCTGCATTTTGATAAGACCTTTCTCAGATGTTGACCATGTTCTTCATTGGATTTGG